>JASEVX010000013.1:3601668-3718684 GCA_031761405.1 Serripes groenlandicus
TTGACTTTCCCTTTCTTGAGCTATGACGTCATATCAAAGTCATCCTTATCCCGCAGTGAATTATATTTACAATTTCAGAAAAAAAAACCATGTTGTTCTGAAAAATGTAGCTAAAAGTAAACACTGTTTAGGTTACACACCAGTCAGAGGGTATTCCACTTTATCAAGAACACTTTCAACCTTCAGCAAAAATCATTATTGTCCAATGGGAGACCACTTCAGTGCAATGGATTCATCTGAAATTCGCTGGAGGTCAAATTACGCTAAATACATCCGCTGACTTGCTGATCTACACCACTATAGTCCCTAAAAAAAATCTTTGTTTGTATAGAAATGAGTGTATACCATCACCAGAATGTATTGAATATATGACATTGAGGTCAAATGCATTGTGAATGTGTATAGGATGCACTGGGAATGATTGATTTGATGACTTTTAGCATTTTGACTTTGTTTGAAAGTGAAAGTACCGAATGCAAAACACCGGTTTTTACCGGGCCAGATATGGTCCAAAATGACGGTAACCATTTTCGCCTGGTGAGTTCTTTCTTGCATAGTGCATGACCCCCATATATTTTAAAGCTCTAGGAGGTTACTCTTTTGAATGATATATGGTGTTCTACATGAGAAACGCTTAGAAAGTGTGACAATTGAGGACTGAAACTGGTCGATTTACATGGAAACAAAGCAGTTTTTTTTTTGGTGTTTTGTAACCTGGACAGAGTTGTCTAAACAAATGTCTCAACTTTCGGCCATGCTTATTTCTCATCTCAAAAGTAACCCATAACAGAGTTCTCTACAATGTATCTGAGATGTGTATACAGGCTATTACCTAGGAAACGCCGTGCTATAAGTGAACTATTGTTAAAAGCGGCGTAAAACACCAAGCAATAAATGAATTTTCAATAATTGCTGTTTCATTTTCAATAATTGTCCACGATTTTTGAATTATTGATGTCAAAATCACCTGCTTCAGAATGGGTGTATTATGTGGGAAAGGGTAAATGCGTACAGTCGCACTATATACATGTTTTATATGAATAAATAAATCTTCAATCGTCAGTAGAAACAGATAAACCAAACCGAATGTATTTGTATTATAAAATGGATATTTGCTCTTTTTCCCCAGATATGTAAACAATAAAACACTGCTTTAGCATATTGTATTGGTAAACAAAAAAAGCATTTCATAAAAAGAGAAGAATTAAAAAAAAAGACAAAGACAAAGACAAAAAAGGGAAGTCTACAGCACCCGGTATTCCCAGGCGGTCACCCATCCAAGTACTAACCGGGCTCGACGTTGCTTAACTTCGGTGATCGGACGAGAACCGGTGTTTTCAACGTGATATGGCCGTAGACATTAGGAGCCTTTCAATAAGGCTATTTATATGCAGCACTTTGTCTTAGCTTTAAATTATCACAGAATCGAGATCAACTCGCACGTTTTTCAAATGGAAAACATGTACCAATTCGAAATTGGAAGAAACTCTCAAAATTATTCATATCATTAAGACTGCCACTGTGTATATTTATATATCGAGAAGGGAGATAACGCACCGAGCACGTGGTCTGCTGTGCAGACAGAGTTCAATTATCTTCCTCAAACGATCGACCCCTTTCTGTCAATCTGATTTATATGACACATTAAGAAGTAAACACACACGCGAGTAAACCCTTTTCCTAGTTACAGACGCTTTATAACGCTTCTGCAGTAAACGACCTTTTGAATACATGTCTTAAATGTTATTCATGAATCATTGTTTCATAATTATAATGAGTTACCACATTTCAACTTTTAAAATGTTTTCAAAGTCGTCTGCTGCAGAATTGTTGTATGTGGGAGAGGGAAGAAACATAGAAATCAATTAATGCATTTATTTGTATGTAGGAAAGAGTTAATGCGTAATTCTTTGACGCTAATGTGTAATCTGGTGTGCTGTATACATTTCTATATAAGTGAACTGTCGCCGTGATATATCTGAAATAATGTCGAAAACGGCGTAAAACCCCAATAAAATAAACACAATACATCTCTATATAAATAATTAATGAATTTCTTTACGTGATTGCTTCTTTTCCCAGTTGTGTGGAAAAAAGAAAAAGAACACTGTTGGTTAACACTGTATTGATATGTAAAATGTATTTCATAAACAATAAACTGTCGCAAAAAAAAAAATAAGAAAAAAAGAAGTCTACAGCACCCGGTATTCCCAGGCGGTCACCCATCCAAGTACTAACCGGGCTCGACGTTGCTTAACTTCGGTGATCGGACGAGAACCGGTGTTTTCAACGTGATATGGCCGTAGACATTGAGTGTCTTTCAATAAGGCTATTTATATGCTACAATAAGTATTGTGTTGTTTTAGTTTATGCCAGAATACAGATCAACTCGCACGTTTCGAATGGAAAACATTTATCAAATCATATTTGTAAAACACTCCAGGGTTTATTCAATTCGTTTGACTGAAATTCTTCAGGCAAAAGGTTGGAGAAGGCAGATGAGGCACCGAGCACGTGGTCTGTTGTGCAGACAGAGTTTGAATAATCTTCCTCAAATCAACCCTTTGTTCAAACTGATTTTGACGACATATTCAAGGTCAGATGGAAGCAATTCATTTTCCATAGCCGACCATTATAGCGTTTTGGGCTATGGCTCTTTGCCAACAATCAAAGTAACCCAGACATCTATATTCGATTAAAGTTCATTCTTACAACGACAAAAAACCCACAAACAACTCCGGCATGTTGACTTTCCCTTTCTTGAGCTATGACGTCATATCAAAGTCATCCTTATCCCGCAGTGAATTATATTTACAATTTCAGAAAAAAAACCATGTTGTTCTGAAAAATGTAGCTAAAAGTAAACACTGTTTAGGTTACACACCAGTCAGAGGGTATTCCACTTTATCAAGAACACTTTCAACCTTCAGCAAAAATCATTATTGTCCAATGGGAGACCACTTCAGTGCAATGGATTCATCTGAAATTCGCTGGAGGTCAAATTACGCTAAATACATCCGCTGACTTGCTGATCTACACCACTATAGTCCCTAAAAAAAATCTTTGTTTGTATAGAAATGAGTGTATACCATCACCAGAATGTATTGAATATATGACATTGAGGTCAAATGCATTGTGAATGTGTATAGGATGCACTGGGAATGATTGCTTTGATGACTTTTAGCATTTTGACTTTGTTTGAAAGTGAAAGTACCGAATGCAAAACACCGGTTTTTACCGGGCCAGATATGGTCCAAAATGACGGTAACCATTTTCGCCTGGTGAGTTCTTTCTTGCATAGTGCATGACCCCCATATATTTTAAAGCTCTAGGAGGTTACTCTTTTGAATGATATATGGTGTTCTACATGAGAAACGCTTAGAAAGTGTGACAATTGAGGACTGAAACTGGTCGATTTACATGGAAACAAAGCAGTTTTTTTTTTGGTGTTTTGTAACCTGGACAGAGTTGTCTAAACAAATGTCTCAACTTTCGGGCATGCTTATTTCTCATCTCAAAAGTAACCCATAACAGAGTTCTCTACAATGTATCTGAGATGTGTATACAGGCTATTACCTAGGAAACGCCGTGCTATAAGTGAACTATTGTTAAAAGCGGCGTAAAACACCAAGCAATAAATGAATTTTCCAATAATTGCTGTTTCATTTACAATAATTGTCCACGATTTTTGAATTATTGATGTCAAAATCACCTGCTTCAGAATGGGTGTATTATGTGGGAAAGGGTAAATGCGTACAGTCGCACTATATACATGTTTTATATGAATAAATAAATCTTCAATCGTCAGTAGAAACAGATAAACCAAACCGAATGTATTTGTATTATAAAATGGATATTTGCTCCTTTTCCCCAGATATGTAAACAATAAAACACTGCTTTAGCATATTGTATTGGTAAACAAAAAAAGCATTTCATAAAAAGAGAAGAATTAAAAAAAAAAGACAAAGACAAAGACAAAAAAGGGAAGTCTACAGCACCCGGTATTCCCAGGCGGTCACCCATCCAAGTACTAACCGGGCTCGACGTTGCTTAACTTCGGTGATCGGACGAGAACCGGTGTTTTCAACGTGATATGGCCGTAGACATTAGGAGCCTTTCAATAAGGCTATTTATATGCAGCACTTTGTCTTAGCTTTAAATTATCACAGAATCGAGATCAACTCGCACGTTTTTCAAATGCAAAACATGTACCAATTCGAAATTGGAAGAAACTCTCAAAATTATTCATATCATTAAGACTGCCACTGTGTATATTTATATATCGAGAAGGGAGATAACGCACCGAGCACGTGGTCTGCTGTGCAGACAGAGTTCAATTATCTTCCTCAAACGATCGACCCCTTTCTGTCAATCTGATTTATATGACACATTAAGAAGTAAACACACACGCGAGTAAACCCTTTTCCTAGTTACAGACGCTTTATAACGCTTCTGCAGTAAACGACCTTTTGAATACATGTCTTAAATGTTATTCATGAATCATTGTTTCATAATTATAATGAGTTACCACATTTCAACTTTTAAAATGTTTTCAAAGTCGTCTGCTGCAGAATTGTTGTATGTGGGAGAGGGAAGAAACATAGAAATCAATTAATGCATTTATTTGTATGTAGGAAAGAGTTAATGCGTAATTCTTTGACGCTAATGTGTAATCTGGTGTGCTGTATACATTTCTATATAAGTGAACTGTCGCCGTGATATATCTGAAATAATGTCGAAAACGGCGTAAAACCCCAATAAAATAAACACAATACATCTCTATATAAATAATTAATGAATTTCTTTACGTGATTGCTTCTTTTCCCAGTTGTGTGGAAAAAAGAAAAAGAACACTGTTGGTTAACACTGTATTGATATGTAAAATGTATTTCATAAACAATAAACTGTCGCAAAAAAAAAAATAAGAAAAAAAGAAGTCTACAGCACCCGGTATTCCCAGGCGGTCACCCATCCAAGTACTAACCGGGCTCGACGTTGCTTAACTTCGGTGATCGGACGAGAACCGGTGTTTTCAACGTGATATGGCCGTAGACATTGAGTGTCTTTCAATAAGGCTATTTATATGCTACAATAAGTATTGTGTTGTTTTAGTTTATGCCAGAATACAGATCAACTCGCACGTTTCGAATGGAAAACATTTATCAAATCATATTTGTAAAACACTCCAGGGTTTATTCAATTCGTTTGACTGAAATTCTTCAGGCAAAAGGTTGGAGAAGGCAGATGAGGCACCGAGCACGTGGTCTGTTGTGCAGACAGAGTTTGAATAATCTTCCTCAAATCAACCCTTTGTTCAAACTGATTTTGACGACATATTCAAGGTCAGATGGAAGCAATTCATTTTCCATAGCCGACCATTATAGCGTTTTGGGCTATGGCTCTTTGCCAACAATCAAAGTAACCCAGACATCTATATTCGATTAAAGTTCATTCTTACAACGACAAAAAACCCACAAACAACTCCGGCATGTTGACTTTCCCTTTCTTGAGCTATGACGTCATATCAAAGTCATCCTTATCCCGCAGTGAATTATATTTACAATTTCAGAAAAAAAACCATGTTGTTCTGAAAAATGTAGCTAAAAGTAAACACTGTTTAGGTTACACACCAGTCAGAGGGTATTCCACTTTATCAAGAACACTTTCAACCTTCAGCAAAAATCATTATTGTCCAATGGGAGACCACTTCAGTGCAATGGATTCATCTGAAATTCGCTGGAGGTCAAATTACGCTAAATACATCCGCTGACTTGCTGATCTACACCACTATAGTCCCTAAAAAAAATCTTTGTTTGTATAGAAATGAGTGTATACCATCACCAGAATGTATTGAATATATGACATTGAGGTCAAATGCATTGTGAATGTGTATAGGATGCACTGGGAATGATTGATTTGATGACTTTTAGCATTTTGACTTTGTTTGAAAGTGAAAGTACCGAATGCAAAACACCGGTTTTTACCGGGCCAGATATGGTCCAAAATGACGGTAACCATTTTCGCCTGGTGAGTTCTTTCTTGCATAGTGCATGACCCCCATATATTTTAAAGCTCTAGGAGGTTACTCTTTTGAATGATATATGGTGTTCTACATGAGAAACGCTTAGAAAGTGTGACAATTGAGGACTGAAACTGGTCGATTTACATGGAAACAAAGCAGTTTTTTTTTTTGGTGTTTTGTAACCTGGACAGAGTTGTCTAAACAAATGTCTCAACTTTCGGGCATGCTTATTTCTCATCTCAAAAGTAACCCATAACAGAGTTCTCTACAATGTATCTGAGATGTGTATACAGGCTATTACCTAGGAAACGCCGTGCTATAAGTGAACTATTGTTAAAAGCGGCGTAAAACACCAAGCAATAAATGAATTTTCCAATAATTGCTGTTTCATTTACAATAATTGTCCACGATTTTTGAATTATTGATGTCAAAATCACCTGCTTCAGAATGGGTGTATTATGTGGGAAAGGGTAAATGCGTACAGTCGCACTATATACATGTTTTATATGAATAAATAAATCTTCAATCGTCAGTAGAAACAGATAAACCAAACCGAATGTATTTGTATTATAAAATGGATATTTGCTCCTTTTCCCCAGATATGTAAACAATAAAACACTGCTTTAGCATATTGTATTGGTAAACAAAAAAAGCATTTCATAAAAAGAGAAGAATTAAAAAAAAAAGACAAAGACAAAGACAAAAAAGGGAAGTCTACAGCACCCGGTATTCCCAGGCGGTCACCCATCCAAGTACTAACCGGGCTCGACGTTGCTTAACTTCGGTGATCGGACGAGAACCGGTGTTTTCAACGTGATATGGCCGTAGACATTAGGAGCCTTTCAATAAGGCTATTTATATGCAGCACTTTGTCTTAGCTTTAAATTATCACAGAATCGAGATCAACTCGCACGTTTTTTTCAAATGGAAAACATGTACCAATTCGAAATTGGAAGAAACTCTCAAAATTATTCATATCATTAAGACTGCCACTGTGTATATTTATATATCGAGAAGGGAGATAACGCACCGAGCACGTGGTCTGCTGTGCAGACAGAGTTCAATTATCTTCCTCAAACGATCGACCCCTTTCTGTCAATCTGATTTATATGACACATTAAGAAGTAAACACACACGCGAGTAAACCCTTTTCCTAGTTACAGACGCTTTATAACGCTTCTGCAGTAAACGACCTTTTGAATACATGTCTTAAATGTTATTCATGAATCATTGTTTCATAATTATAATGAGTTACCACATTTCAACTTTTAAAATGTTTTCAAAGTCGTCTGCTGCAGAATTGTTGTATGTGGGAGAGGGAAGAAACATAGAAATCAATTAATGCATTTATTTGTATGTAGGAAAGAGTTAATGCGTAATTCTTTGACGCTAATGTGTAATCTGGTGTGCTGTATACATTTCTATATAAGTGAACTGTCGCCGTGATATATCTGAAATAATGTCGAAAACGGCGTAAAACCCCAATAAAATAAACACAATACATCTCTATATAAATAATTAATGAATTTCTTTACGTGATTGCTTCTTTTCCCAGTTGTGTGGAAAAAAGAAAAAGAACACTGTTGGTTAACACTGTATTGATATGTAAAATGTATTTCATAAACAATAAACTGTCGCAAAAAAAAAAATAAGAAAAAAAGAAGTCTACAGCACCCGGTATTCCCAGGCGGTCACCCATCCAAGTACTAACCGGGCTCGACGTTGCTTAACTTCGGTGATCGGACGAGAACCGGTGTTTTCAACGTGATATGGCCGTAGACATTGAGTGTCTTTCAATAAGGCTATTTATATGCTACAATAAGTATTGTGTTGTTTTAGTTTATGCCAGAATACAGATCAACTCGCACGTTTCGAATGGAAAACATTTATCAAATCATATTTGTAAAACACTCCAGGGTTTATTGAATTCGTTTGACTGAAATTCTTCAGGCAAAAGGTTGGAGAAGGCAGATGAGGCACCGAGCACGTGGTCTGTTGTGCAGACAGAGTTTGAATAATCTTCCTCAAATCAACCCTTTGTTCAAACTGATTTTGACGACATATTCAAGGTCAGATGGAAGCAATTCATTTTCCATAGCCGACCATTATAGCGTTTTGGGCTATGGCTCTTTGCCAACAATCAAAGTAACCCAGACATCTATATTCGATTAAAGTTCATTCTTACAACGACAAAAAACCCACAAACAACTCCGGCATGTTGACTTTCCCTTTCTTGAGCTATGACGTCATATCAAAGTCATCATTATCCCGCAGTGAATTATATTTACAATTTCAGAAAAAAAAACCATGTTGTTCTGAAAAACGTAGCTAAAAGTAAACACTGTTTAGGTTACACACCAGTCAGAGGGTATTCCACTTTATCAAGAACACTTTCAACCTTCAGCAAAAATCATTATTGTCCAATGGGAGACCACTTCAGTGCAATGGATTCATCTGAAATTCGCTGGAGGTCAAATTACGCTAAATACATCCGCTGACTTGCTGATCTACACCACTATAGTCCCTAAAAAAATCTTTGTTTGTATAGAAATGAGTGTATACCATCACCAGAATGTATTGAATATATGACATTGAGGTCAAATGCATTGTGAATGTGTATAGGATGCACTGGGAATGATTGATTTGATGACTTTTAGCATTTTGACTTTGTTTGAAAGTGAAAGTACCGAATGCAAAACACCGGTTTTTACCGGGCCAGATATGGTCCAAAATGACGGTAACCATTTTCGCCTGGTGAGTTCTTTCTTGCATAGTGCATGACCCCCATATATTTTAAAGCTCTAGGAGGTTACTCTTTTGAATGATATATGGTGTTCTACATGAGAAACGCTTAGAAAGTGTGACAATTGAGGACTGAAACTGGTCGATTTACATGGAAACAAAGCAGTTTTTTTTTTTGGTGTTTTGTAACCTGGACAGAGTTGTCTAAACAAATGTCTCAACTTTCGGGCATGCTTATTTCTCATCTCAAAAGTAACCCATAACAGAGTTCTCTACAATGTATCTGAGATGTGTATACAGGCTATTACCTAGGAAACGCCGTGCTATAAGTGAACTATTGTTAAAAGCGGCGTAAAACACCAAGCAATAAATGAATTTTCCAATAATTGCTGTTTCATTTACAATAATTGTCCACGATTTTTGAATTATTGATGTCAAAATCACCTGCTTCAGAATGGGTGTATTATGTGGGAAAGGGTAAATGCGTACAGTCGCACTATATACATGTTTTATATGAATAAATAAATCTTCAATCGTCAGTAGAAACAGATAAACCAAACCGAATGTATTTGTATTATAAAATGGATATTTGCTCCTTTTCCCCAGATATGTAAACAATAAAACACTGCTTTAGCATATTGTATTGGTAAACAAAAAAAGCATTTCATAAAAAGAGAAGAATTAAAAAAAAAAGACAAAGACAAAGACAAAAAAGGGAAGTCTACAGCACCCGGTATTCCCAGGCGGTCACCCATCCAAGTACTAACCGGGCTCGACGTTGCTTAACTTCGGTGATCGGACGAGAACCGGTGTTTTCAACGTGATATGGCCGTAGACATTAGGAGCCTTTCAATAAGGCTATTTATATGCAGCACTTTGTCTTAGCTTTAAATTATCACAGAATCGAGATCAACTCGCACGTTTTTTTCAAATGGAAAACATGTACCAATTCGAAATTGGAAGAAACTCTCAAAATTATTCATATCATTAAGACTGCCACTGTGTATATTTATATATCGAGAAGGGAGATAACGCACCGAGCACGTGGTCTGCTGTGCAGACAGAGTTCAATTATCTTCCTCAAACGATCGACCCCTTTCTGTCAATCTGATTTATATGACACATTAAGAAGTAAACACACACGCGAGTAAACCCTTTTCCTAGTTACAGACGCTTTATAACGCTTCTGCAGTAAACGACCTTTTGAATACATGTCTTAAATGTTATTCATGAATCATTGTTTCATAATTATAATGAGTTACCACATTTCAACTTTTAAAATGTTTTCAAAGTCGTCTGCTGCAGAATTGTTGTATGTGGGAGAGGGAAGAAACATAGAAATCAATTAATGCATTTATTTGTATGTAGGAAAGAGTTAATGCGTAATTCTTTGACGCTAATGTGTAATCTGGTGTGCTGTATACATTTCTATATAAGTGAACTGTCGCCGTGATATATCTGAAATAATGTCGAAAACGGCGTAAAACCCCAATAAAATAAACACAATACATCTCTATATAAATAATTAATGAATTTTTTACGTGATTGCTTCTTTTCCCAGTTGTGTGGAAAAAAGAAAAAGAACACTGTTGGTTAACACTGTATTGATATGTAAAATGTATTTCATAAACAATAAACTGTCGCAAAAAAAAAAATAAGAAAAAAAGAAGTCTACAGCACCCGGTATTCCCAGGCGGTCACCCATCCAAGTACTAACCGGGCTCGACGTTGCTTAACTTCGGTGATCGGACGAGAACCGGTGTTTTCAACGTGATATGGCCGTAGACATTGAGTGTCTTTCAATAAGGCTATTTATATGCTACAATAAGTATTGTGTTGTTTTAGTTTATGCCAGAATACAGATCAACTCGCACGTTTCGAATGGAAAACATTTATCAAATCATATTTGTAAAACACTCCAGGGTTTATTGAATTCGTTTGACTGAAATTCTTCAGGCAAAAGGTTGGAGAAGGCAGATGAGGCACCGAGCACGTGGTCTGTTGTGCAGACAGAGTTTGAATAATCTTCCTCAAATCAACCCTTTGTTCAAACTGATTTTGACGACATATTCAAGGTCAGATGGAAGCAATTCATTTTCCATAGCCGACCATTATAGCGTTTTGGGCTATGGCTCTTTGCCAACAATCAAAGTAACCCAGACATCTATATTCGATTAAAGTTCATTCTTACAACGACAAAAACCCCACAAACAACTCCGGCATGTTGACTTTCCCTTTCTTGAGCTATGACGTCATATCAAAGTCATCATTATCCCGCAGTGAATTATATTTACAATTTCAGAAAAAAAAACCATGTTGTTCTGAAAAACGTAGCTAAAAGTAAACACTGTTTAGGTTACACACCAGTCAGAGGGTATTCCACTTTATCAAGAACACTTTCAACCTTCAGCAAAAATCATTATTGTCCAATGGGAGACCACTTCAGTGCAATGGATTCATCTGAAATTCGCTGGAGGTCAAATTACGCTAAATACATCCGCTGACTTGCTGATCTACACCACTATAGTCCCTAAAAAAATCTTTGTTTGTATAGAAATGAGTGTATACCATCACCAGAATGTATTGAATATATGACATTGAGGTCAAATGCATTGTGAATGTGTATAGGATGCACTGGGAATGATTGATTTGATGACTTTTAGCATTTTGACTTTGTTTGAAAGTGAAAGTACCGAATGCAAAACACCGGTTTTTACCGGGCCAGATATGGTCCAAAATGACGGTAACCATTTTCGCCTGGTGAGTTCTTTCTTGCATAGTGCATGACCCCCATATATTTTAAAGCTCTAGGAGGTTACTCTTTTGAATGATATATGGTGTTCTACATGAGAAACGCTTAGAAAGTGTGACAATTGAGGACTGAAACTGGTCGATTTACATGGAAACAAAGCAGTTTTTTTTTTTGGTGTTTTGTAACCTGGACAGAGTTGTCTAAACAAATGTCTCAACTTTCGGGCATGCTTATTTCTCATCTCAAAAGTAACCCATAACAGAGTTCTCTACAATGTATCTGAGATGTGTATACAGGCTATTACCTAGGAAACGCCGTGCTATAAGTGAACTATTGTTAAAAGCGGCGTAAAACACCAAGCAATAAATGAATTTTCCAATAATTGCTGTTTCATTTACAATAATTGTCCACGATTTTTGAATTATTGATGTCAAAATCACCTGCTTCAGAATGGGTGTATTATGTGGGAAAGGGTAAATGCGTACAGTCGCACTATATACATGTTTTATATGAATAAATAAATCTTCAATCGTCAGTAGAAACAGATAAACCAAACCGAATGTATTTGTATTATAAAATGGATATTTGCTCCTTTTCCCCAGATATGTAAACAATAAAACACTGCTTTAGCATATTGTATTGGTAAACAAAAAAAGCATTTCATAAAAAGAGAAGAATTAAAAAAAAAAGACAAAGACAAAGACAAAAAAGGGAAGTCTACAGCACCCGGTATTCCCAGGCGGTCACCCATCCAAGTACTAACCGGGCTCGACGTTGCTTAACTTCGGTGATCGGACGAGAACCGGTGTTTTCAACGTGATATGGCCGTAGACATTAGGAGCCTTTCAATAAGGCTATTTATATGCAGCACTTTGTCTTAGCTTTAAATTATCACAGAATCGAGATCAACTCGCACGTTTTTCAAATGGAAAACATGTACCAATTCGAAATTGGAAGAAACTCTCAAAATTATTCATATCATTAAGACTGCCACTGTGTATATTTATATATCGAGAAGGGAGATAACGCACCGAGCACGTGGTCTGCTGTGCAGACAGAGTTCAATTATCTTCCTCAAACGATCGACCCCTTTCTGTCAATCTGATTTATATGACACATTAAGAAGTAAACACACACGCGAGTAAACCCTTTTCCTAGTTACAGACGCTTTATAACGCTTCTGCAGTAAACGACCTTTTGAATACATGTCTTAAATGTTATTCATGAATCATTGTTTCATAATTATAATGAGTTACCACATTTCAACTTTTAAAATGTTTTCAAAGTCGTCTGCTGCAGAATTGTTGTATGTGGGAGAGGGAAGAAACATAGAAATCAATTAATGCATTTATTTGTATGTAGGAAAGAGTTAATGCGTAATTCTTTGACGCTAATGTGTAATCTGGTGTGCTGTATACATTTCTATATAAGTGAACTGTCGCCGTGATATATCTGAAATAATGTCGAAAACGGCGTAAAACCCCAATAAAATAAACACAATACATCTCTATATAAATAATTAATGAATTTCTTTACGTGATTGCTTCTTTTCCCAGTTGTGTGGAAAAAAGAAAAAGAACACTGTTGGTTAACACTGTATTGATATGTAAAATGTATTTCATAAACAATAAACTGTCGCAAAAAAAAAAATAAGAAAAAAAGAAGTCTACAGCACCCGGTATTCCCAGGCGGTCACCCATCCAAGTACTAACCGGGCTCGACGTTGCTTAACTTCGGTGATCGGACGAGAACCGGTGTTTTCAACGTGATATGGCCGTAGACATTGAGTGTCTTTCAATAAGGCTATTTATATGCTACAATAAGTATTGTGTTGTTTTAGTTTATGCCAGAATACAGATCAACTCGCACGTTTCGAATGGAAAACATTTATCAAATCATATTTGTAAAACACTCCAGGGTTTATTCAATTCGTTTGACTGAAATTCTTCAGGCAAAAGGTTGGAGAAGGCAGATGAGGCACCGAGCACGTGGTCTGTTGTGCAGACAGAGTTTGAATAATCTTCCTCAAATCAACCCTTTGTTCAAACTGATTTTGACGACATATTCAAGGTCAGATGGAAGCAATTCATTTTCCATAGCCGACCATTATAGCGTTTTGGGCTATGGCTCTTTGCCAACAATCAAAGTAACCCAGACATCTATATTCGATTAAAGTTCATTCTTACAACGACAAAAAACCCACAAACAACTCCGGCATGTTGACTTTCCCTTTCTTGAGCTATGACGTCATATCAAAGTCATCCTTATCCCGCAGTGAATTATATTTACAATTTCAGAAAAAAAAACATGTTGTTCTGAAAAATGTAGCTAAAAGTAAACACTGTTTAGGTTACACACCAGTCAGAGGGTATTCCACTTTATCAAGAACACTTTCAACCTTCAGCAAAAATCATTATTGTCCAATGGGAGACCACTTCAGTGCAATGGATTCATCTGAAATTCGCTGGAGGTCAAATTACGCTAAATACATCCGCTGACTTGCTGATCTACACCACTATAGTCCCTAAAAAAAATCTTTGTTTGTATAGAAATGAGTGTATACCATCACCAGAATGTATTGAATATATGACATTGAGGTCAAATGCATTGTGAATGTGTATAGGATGCACTGGGAATAATTGATTTGATGACTTTTAGCATTTTGACTTTGTTTGAAAGTGAAAGTACCGAATGCAAAACACCGGTTTTTACCGGGCCAGATATGGTCCAAAATGACGGTAACCATTTTCGCCTGGTGAGTTCTTTCTTGCATAGTGCATGACCCCCATATATTTTAAAGCTCTAGGAGGTTACTCTTTTGAATGATATATGGTGTTCTACATGAGAAACGCTTAGAAAGTGTGACAATTGAGGACTGAAACTGGTCGATTTACATGGAAACAAAGCAGTTTTTTTTTTTGGTGTTTTGTAACCTGGACAGAGTTGTCTAAACAAATGTCTCAACTTTCGGGCATGCTTATTTCTCATCTCAAAAGTAACCCATAACAGAGTTCTCTACAATGTATCTGAGATGTGTATACAGGCTATTACCTAGGAAACGCCGTGCTATAAGTGAACTATTGTTAAAAGCGGCGTAAAACACCAAGCAATAAATGAATTTTCCAATAATTGCTGTTTCATTTACAATAATTGTCCACGATTTTTGAATTATTGATGTCAAAATCACCTGCTTCAGAATGGGTGTATTATGTGGGAAAGGGTAAATGCGTACAGTCGCACTATATACATGTTTTATATGAATAAATAAATCTTCAATCGTCAGTAGAAACAGATAAACCAAACCGAATGTATTTGTATTATAAAATGGATATTTGCTCCTTTTCCCCAGATATGTAAACAATAAAACACTGCTTTAGCATATTGTATTGGTAAACAAAAAAAGCATTTCATAAAAAGAGAAGAATTAAAAAAAAAAGACAAAGACAAAGACAAAAAAGGGAAGTCTACAGCACCCGGTATTCCCAGGCGGTCACCCATCCAAGTACTAACCGGGCTCGACGTTGCTTAACTTCGGTGATCGGACGAGAACCGGTGTTTTCAACGTGATATGGCCGTAGACATTAGGAGCCTTTCAATAAGGCTATTTATATGCAGCACTTTGTCTTAGCTTTAAATTATCACAGAATCGAGATCAACTCGCACGTTTTTTTCAAATGGAAAACATGTACCAATTCGAAATTGGAAGAAACTCTCAAAATTATTCATATCATTAAGACTGCCACTGTGTATATTTATATATCGAGAAGGGAGATAACGCACCGAGCACGTGGTCTGCTGTGCAGACAGAGTTCAATTATCTTCCTCAAACGATCGACCCCTTTCTGTCAATCTGATTTATATGACACATTAAGAAGTAAACACACACGCGAGTAAACCCTTTTCCTAGTTACAGACGCTTTATAACGCTTCTGCAGTAAACGACCTTTTGAATACATGTCTTAAATGTTATTCATGAATCATTGTTTCATAATTATAATGAGTTACCACATTTCAACTTTTAAAATGTTTTCAAAGTCGTCTGCTGCAGAATTGTTGTATGTGGGAGAGGGAAGAAACATAGAAATCAATTAATGCATTTATTTGTATGTAGGAAAGAGTTAATGCGTAATTCTTTGACGCTAATGTGTAATCTGGTGTGCTGTATACATTTCTATATAAGTGAACTGTCGCCGTGATATATCTGAAATAATGTCGAAAACGGCGTAAAACCCCAATAAAATAAACACAATACATCTCTATATAAATAATTAATGAATTTCTTTACGTGATTGCTTCTTTTCCCAGTTGTGTGGAAAAAAGAAAAAGAACACTGTTGGTTAACACTGTATTGATATGTAAAATGTATTTCATAAACAATAAACTGTCGCAAAAAAAAAAATAAGAAAAAAAGAAGTCTACAGCACCCGGTATTCCCAGGCGGTCACCCATCCAAGTACTAACCGGGCTCGACGTTGCTTAACTTCGGTGATCGGACGAGAACCGGTGTTTTCAACGTGATATGGCCGTAGACATTGAGTGTCTTTCAATAAGGCTATTTATATGCTACAATAAGTATTGTGTTGTTTTAGTTTATGCCAGAATACAGATCAACTCGCACGTTTCGAATGGAAAACATTTATCAAATCATATTTGTAAAACACTCCAGGGTTTATTGAATTCGTTTGACTGAAATTCTTCAGGCAAAAGGTTGGAGAAGGCAGATGAGGCACCGAGCACGTGGTCTGTTGTGCAGACAGAGTTTGAATAATCTTCCTCAAATCAACCCTTTGTTCAAACTGATTTTGACGACATATTCAAGGTCAGATGGAAGCAATTCATTTTCCATAGCCGACCATTATAGCGTTTTGGGCTATGGCTCTTTGCCAACAATCAAAGTAACCCAGACATCTATATTCGATTAAAGTTCATTCTTACAACGACAAAAAACCCACAAACAACTCCGGCATGTTGACTTTCCCTTTCTTGAGCTATGACGTCATATCAAAGTCATCATTATCCCGCAGTGAATTATATTTACAATTTCAGAAAAAAAAACCATGTTGTTCTGAAAAATGTAGCTAAAAGTAAACACTGTTTAGGTTACACACCAGTCAGAGGGTATTCCACTTTATCAAGAACACTTTCAACCTTCAGCAAAAATCATTATTGTCCAATGGGAGACCACTTCAGTGCAATGGATTCATCTGAAATTCGCTGGAGGTCAAATTACGCTAAATACATCCGCTGACTTGCTGATCTACACCACTATAGTCCCTAAAAAAAATCTTTGTTTGTATAGAAATGAGTGTATACCATCACCAGAATGTATTGAATATATGACATTGAGGTCAAATGCATTGTGAATGTGTATAGGATGCACTGGGAATGATTGATTTGATGACTTTTAGCATTTTGACTTTGTTTGAAAGTGAAAGTACCGAATGCAAAACACCGGTTTTTACCGGGCCAGATATGGTCCAAAATGACGGTAACCATTTTCGCCTGGTGAGTTCTTTCTTGCATAGTGCATGACCCCCATATATTTTAAAGCTCTAGGAGGTTACTCTTTTGAATGATATATGGTGTTCTACATGAGAAACGCTTAGAAAGTGTGACAATTGAGGACTGAAACTGGTCGATTTACATGGAAACAAAGCAGTTTTTTTTTTTGGTGTTTTGTAACCTGGACAGAGTTGTCTAAACAAATGTCTCAACTTTCGGGCATGCTTATTTCTCATCTCAAAAGTAACCCATAACAGAGTTCTCTACAATGTATCTGAGATGTGTATACAGGCTATTACCTAGGAAACGCCGTGCTATAAGTGAACTATTGTTAAAAGCGGCGTAAAACACCAAGCAATAAATGAATTTTCCAATAATTGCTGTTTCATTTACAATAATTGTCCACGATTTTTGAATTATTGATGTCAAAATCACCTGCTTCAGAATGGGTGTATTATGTGGGAAAGGGTAAATGCGTACAGTCGCACTATATACATGTTTTATATGAATAAATAAATCTTCAATCGTCAGTAGAAACAGATAAACCAAACCGAATGTATTTGTATTATAAAATGGATATTTGCTCCTTTTCCCCAGATATGTAAACAATAAAACACTGCTTTAGCATATTGTATTGGTAAACAAAAAAAGCATTTCATAAAAAGAGAAGAATTAAAAAAAAAAGACAAAGACAAAGACAAAAAAGGGAAGTCTACAGCACCCGGTATTCCCAGGCGGTCACCCATCCAAGTACTAACCGGGCTCGACGTTGCTTAACTTCGGTGATCGGACGAGAACCGGTGTTTTCAACGTGATATGGCCGTAGACATTAGGAGTCTTTCAATAAGGCTATTTATATGCAGCACTTTGTCTTAGCTTTAAATTATCACAGAATCGAGATCAACTCGCACGTTTTTCAAATGGAAAACATGTACCAATTCGAAATTGGAAGAAACTCTCAAAATTATTCATATCATTAAGACTGCCACTGTGTATATTTATATATCGAGAAGGGAGATAACGCACCGAGCACGTGGTCTGCTGTGCAGACAGAGTTCAATTATCTTCCTCAAACGATCGACCCCTTTCTGTCAATCTGATTTATATGACACATTAAGAAGTAAACACACACGCGAGTAAACCCTTTTCCTAGTTACAGACGCTTTATAACGCTTCTGCAGTAAACGACCTTTTGAATACATGTCTTAAATGTTATTCATGAATCATTGTTTCATAATTATAATGAGTTACCACATTTCAACTTTTAAAATGTTTTCAAAGTCGTCTGCTGCAGAATTGTTGTATGTGGGAGAGGGAAGAAACATAGAAATCAATTAATGCATTTATTTGTATGTAGGAAAGAGTTAATGCGTAATTCTTTGACGCTAATGTGTAATCTGGTGTGCTGTATACATTTCTATATAAGTGAACTGTCGCCGTGATATATCTGAAATAATGTCGAAAACGGCGTAAAACCCCAATAAAATAAACACAATACATCTCTATATAAATAATTAATGAATTTCTTTACGTGATTGCTTCTTTTCCCAGTTGTGTGGAAAAAAGAAAAAGAACACTGTTGGTTAACACTGTATTGATATGTAAAATGTATTTCATAAACAATAAACTGTCGCAAAAAAAAAAATAAGAAAAAAAGAAGTCTACAGCACCCGGTATTCCCAGGCGGTCACCCATCCAAGTACTAACCGGGCTCGACGTTGCTTAACTTCGGTGATCGGACGAGAACCGGTGTTTTCAACGTGATATGGCCGTAGACATTGAGTGTCTTTCAATAAGGCTATTTATATGCTACAATAAGTATTGTGTTGTTTTAGTTTATGCCAGAATACAGATCAACTCGCACGTTTCGAATGGAAAACATTTATCAAATCATATTTGTAAAACACTCCAGGGTTTATTCAATTCGTTTGACTGAAATTCTTCAGGCAAAAGGTTGGAGAAGGCAGATGAGGCACCGAGCACGTGGTCTGTTGTGCAGACAGAGTTTGAATAATCTTCCTCAAATCAACCCTTTGTTCAAACTGATTTTGACGACATATTCAAGGTCAGATGGAAGCAATTCATTTTCCATAGCCGACCATTATAGCGTTTTGGGCTATGGCTCTTTGCCAACAATCAAAGTAACCCAGACATCTATATTCGATTAAAGTTCATTCTTACAACGACAAAAAACCCACAAACAACTCCGGCATGTTGACTTTCCCTTTCTTGAGCTATGACGTCATATCAAAGTCATCCTTATCCCGCAGTGAATTATATTTACAATTTCAGAAAAAAAACCATGTTGTTCTGAAAAATGTAGCTAAAAGTAAACACTGTTTAGGTTACACACCAGTCAGAGGGTATTCCACTTTATCAAGAACACTTTCAACCTTCAGCAAAAATCATTATTGTCCAATGGGAGACCACTTCAGTGCAATGGATTCATCTGAAATTCGCTGGAGGTCAAATTACGCTAAATACATCCGCTGACTTGCTGATCTACACCACTATAGTCCCTAAAAAAAATCTTTGTTTGTATAGAAATGAGTGTATACCATCACCAGAATGTATTGAATATATGACATTGAGGTCAAATGCATTGTGAATGTGTATAGGATGCACTGGGAATGATTGATTTGATGACTTTTAGCATTTTGACTTTGTTTGAAAGTGAAAGTACCGAATGCAAAACACCGGTTTTTACCGGGCCAGATATGGTCCAAAATGACGGTAACCATTTTCGCCTGGTGAGTTCTTTCTTGCATAGTGCATGACCCCCATATATTTTAAAGCTCTAGGAGGTTACTCTTTTGAATGATATATGGTGTTCTACATGAGAAACGCTTAGAAAGTGTGACAATTGAGGACTGAAACTGGTCGATTTACATGGAAACAAAGCAGTTTTTTTTTTTGGTGTTTTGTAACCTGGACAGAGTTGTCTAAACAAATGTCTCAACTTTCGGGCATGCTTATTTCTCATCTCAAAAGTAACCCATAACAGAGTTCTCTACAATGTATCTGAGATGTGTATACAGGCTATTACCTAGGAAACGCCGTGCTATAAGTGAACTATTGTTAAAAGCGGCGTAAAACACCAAGCAATAAATGAATTTTCCAATAATTGCTGTTTCATTTACAATAATTGTCCACGATTTTTGAATTATTGATGTCAAAATCACCTGCTTCAGAATGGGTGTATTATGTGGGAAAGGGTAAATGCGTACAGTCGCACTATATACATGTTTTATATGAATAAATAAATCTTCAATCGTCAGTAGAAACAGATAAACCAAACCGAATGTATTTGTATTATAAAATGGATATTTGCTCCTTTTCCCCAGATATGTAAACAATAAAACACGGCTTTAGCATATTGTATTGGTAAACAAAAAAAGCATTTCATAAAAAGAGAAGAATTAAAAAAAAAAGACAAAGACAAAGACAAAAAAGGGAAGTCTACAGCACCCGGTATTCCCAGGCGGTCACCCATCCAAGTACTAACCGGGCTCGACGTTGCTTAACTTCAGTGATCGGACGAGAACCGGTGTTTTCAACGTGATATGGCCGTAGACATTAGGAGCCTTTCAATAAGGCTATTTATATGCAGCACTTTGTCTTAGCTTTAAATTATCACAGAATCGAGATCAACTCGCACGTTTTTCAAATGGAAAACATGTACCAATTCGAAATTGGAAGAAACTCTCAAAATTATTCATATCATTAAGACTGCCACTGTGTATATTTATATATCGAGAAGGGAGATAACGCACCGAGCACGTGGTCTGCTGTGCAGACAGAGTTCAATTATCTTCCTCAAACGATCGACCCCTTTCTGTCAATCTGATTTATATGACACATTAAGAAGTAAACACACACGCGAGTAAACCCTTTTCCTAGTTACAGACGCTTTATAACGCTTCTGCAGTAAACGACCTTTTGAATACATGTCTTAAATGTTATTCATGAATCATTGTTTCATAATTATAATGAGTTACCACATTTCAACTTTTAAAATGTTTTCAAAGTCGTCTGCTGCAGAATTGTTGTATGTGGGAGAGGGAAGAAACATAGAAATCAATTAATGCATTTATTTGTATGTAGGAAAGAGTTAATGCGTAATTCTTTGACGCTAATGTGTAATCTGGTGTGCTGTATACATTTCTATATAAGTGAACTGTCGCCGTGATATATCTGAAATAATGTCGAAAACGGCGTAAAACCCCAATAAAATAAACACAATACATCTCTATATAAATAATTAATGAATTTCTTTACGTGATTGCTTCTTTTCCCAGTTGTGTGGAAAAAAGAAAAAGAACACTGTTGGTTAACACTGTATTGATATGTAAAATGTATTTCATAAACAATAAACTGTCGCAAAAAAAAAAATAAGAAAAAAAGAAGTCTACAGCACCCGGTATTCCCAGGCGGTCACCCATCCAAGTACTAACCGGGCTCGACGTTGCTTAACTTCGGTGATCGGACGAGAACCGGTGTTTTCAACGTGATACGGCCGTAGACATTGAGTGTCTTTCAATAAGGCTATTTATATGCTACAATAAGTATTGTGTTGTTTTAGTTTATGCCAGAATACAGATCAACTCGCACGTTTCGAATGGAAAACATTTATCAAATCATATTTGTAAAACACTCCAGGGTTTATTCAATTCGTTTGACTGAAATTCTTCAGGCAAAAGGTTGGAGAAGGCAGATGAGGCACCGAGCACGTGGTCTGTTGTGCAGACAGAGTTTGAATAATCTTCCTCAAATCAACCCTTTGTTCAAACTGATTTTGACGACATATTCAAGGTCAGATGGAAGCAATTCATTTTCCATAGCCGACCATTATAGCGTTTTGGGCTATGGCTCTTTGCCAACAATCAAAGTAACCCAGACATCTATATTCGATTAAAGTTCATTCTTACAACGACAAAAAACCCACAAACAACTCCGGCATGTTGACTTTCCCTTTCTTGAGCTATGACGTCATATCAAAGTCATCCTTATCCCGCAGTGAATTATATTTACAATTTCAGAAAAAAAACCATGTTGTTCTGAAAAATGTAGCTAAAAGTAAACACTGTTTAGGTTACACACCAGTCAGAGGGTATTCCACTTTATCAAGAACACTTTCAACCTTCAGCAAAAATCATTATTGTCCAATGGGAGACCACTTCAGTGCAATGGATTCATCTGAAATTCGCTGGAGGTCAAATTACGCTAAATACATCCGCTGACTTGCTGATCTACACCACTATAGTCCCTAAAAAAAATCTTTGTTTGTATAGAAATGAGTGTATACCATCACCAGAATGTATTGAATATATGACATTGAGGTCAAATGCATTGTGAATGTGTATAGGATGCACTGGGAATGATTGATTTGATGACTTTTAGCATTTTGACTTTGTTTGAAAGTGAAAGTACCGAATGCAAAACACCGGTTTTTACCGGGCCAGATATGGTCCAAAATGACGGTAACCATTTTCGCCTGGTGAGTTCTTTCTTGCATAGTGCATGACCCCCATATATTTTAAAGCTCTAGGAGGTTACTCTTTTGAATGATATATGGTGTTCTACATGAGAAACGCTTAGAAAGTGTGACAATTGAGGACTGAAACTGGTCGATTTACATGGAAACAAAGCAGTTTTTTTTTTGGTGTTTTGTAACCTGGACAGAGTTGTCTAAACAAATGTCTCAACTTTCGGGCATGCTTATTTCTCATCTCAAAAGTAACCCATAACAGAGTTCTCTACAATGTATCTGAGATGTGTATACAGGCTATTACCTAGGAAACGCCGTGCTATAAGTGAACTATTGTTAAAAGCGGCGTAAAACACCAAGCAATAAATGAATTTTCTAATAATTGCTGTTTCATTTACAATAATTGTCCACGATTTTTGAATTATTGATGTCAAAATCACCTGCTTCAGAATGGGTGTATTATGTGGGAAAGGGTAAATGCGTACAGTCGCACTATATACATGTTTTATATGAATAAATAAATCTTCAATCGTCAGTAGAAACAGATAAACCAAACCGAATGTATTTGTATTATAAAATGGATATTTGCTCCTTTTCCCCAGATATGTAAACAATAAAACACTGCTTTAGCATATTGTATTGGTAAACAAAAAAAGCATTTCATAAAAAGAGAAGAATTAAAAAAAAAAGACAAAGACAAAGACAAAAAAGGGAAGTCTACAGCACCCGGTATTCCCAGGCGGTCACCCATCCAAGTACTAACCGGGCTCGACGTTGCTTAACTTCGGTGATCGGACGAGAACCGGTGTTTTCAACGTGATATGGCCGTAGACATTAGGAGCCTTTCAATAAGGCTATTTATATGCAGCACTTTGTCTTAGCTTTAAATTATCACAGAATCGAGATCAACTCGCACGTTTTTCAAATGGAAAACATGTACCAATTCGAAATTGGAAGAAACTCTCAAAATTATTCATATCATTAAGACTGCCACTGTGTATATTTATATATCGAGAAGGGAGATAACGCACCGAGCACGTGGTCTGCTGTGCAGACAGAGTTCAATTATCTTCCTCAAACGATCGACCCCTTTCTGTCAATCTGATTTATATGACACATTAAGAAGTAAACACACACGCGAGTAAACCCTTTTCCTAGTTACAGACGCTTTATAACGCTTCTGCAGTAAACGACCTTTTGAATACATGTCTTAAATGTTATTCATGAATCATTGTTTCATAATTATAATGAGTTACCACATTTCAACTTTTAAAATGTTTTCAAAGTCGTCTGCTGCAGAATTGTTGTATGTGGGAGAGGGAAGAAACATAGAAATCAATTAATGCATTTATATGTATGTAGGAAAGAGTTAATGCGTAATTCTTTGACGCTAATGTGTAATCTGGTGTGCTGTATACATTTCTATATAAGTGAACTGTCGCCGTGATATATCTGAAATAATGTCGAAAACGGCGTAAAACCCCAATAAAATAAACACAATACATCTCTATATAAATAATTAATGAATTTCTTTACGTGATTGCTTCTTTTCCCAGTTGTGTGGAAAAAAGAAAAAGAACACTGTTGGTTAACACTGTATTGATATGTAAAATGTATTTCATAAACAATAAACTGTCGCAAAAAAAAAAATAAGAAAAAAAGAAGTCTACAGCACCCGGTATTCCCAGGCGGTCACCCATCCAAGTACTAACCGGGCTCGACGTTGCTTAACTTCGGTGATCGGACGAGAACCGGTGTTTTCAACGTGATATGGCCGTAGACATTGAGTGTCTTTCAATAAGGCTATTTATATGCTACAATAAGTATTGTGTTGTTTTAGTTTATGCCAGAATACAGATCAACTCGCACGTTTCGAATGGAAAACATTTATCAAATCATATTTGTAAAACACTCCAGGGTTTATTCAATTCGTTTGACTGAAATTCTTCAGGCAAAAGGTTGGAGAAGGCAGATGAGGCACCGAGCACGTGGTCTGTTGTGCAGACAGAGTTTGAATAATCTTCCTCAAATCAACCCTTTGTTCAAACTGATTTTGACGACATATTCAAGGTCAGATGGAAGCAATTCATTTTCCATAGCCGACCATTATAGCGTTTTGGGCTATGGCTCTTTGCCAACAATCAAAGTAACCCAGACATCTATATTCGATTAAAGTTCATTCTTACAACGACAAAAAACCCACAAACAACTCCGGCATGTTGACTTTCCCTTTCTTGAGCTATGACGTCATATCAAAGTCATCCTTATCCCGCAGTGAATTATATTTACAATTTCAGAAAAAAAACCATGTTGTTCTGAAAAATGTAGCTAAAAGTAAACACTGTTTAGGTTACACACCAGTCAGAGGGTATTCCACTTTATCAAGAACACTTTCAACCTTCAGCAAAAATCATTATTGTCCAATGGGAGACCACTTCAGTGCAATGGATTCATCTGAAATTCGCTGGAGGTCAAATTACGCTAAATACATCCGCTGACTTGCTGATCTACACCACTATAGTCCCTAAAAAAAATCTTTGTTTGTATAGAAATGAGTGTATACCATCACCAGAATGTATTGAATATATGACATTGAGGTCAAATGCATTGTGAATGTGTATAGGATGCACTGGGAATGATTGATTTGATGACTTTTAGCATTTTGACTTTGTTTGAAAGTGAAAGTACCGAATGCAAAACACCGGTTTTTACCGGGCCAGATATGGTCCAAAATGACGGTAACCATTTTCGCCTGGTGAGTTCTTTCTTGCATAGTGCATGACCCCCATATATTTTAAAGCTCTAGGAGGTTACTCTTTTGAATGATATATGGTGTTCTACATGAGAAACGCTTAGAAAGTGTGACAATTGAGGACTGAAACTGGTCGATTTACATGGAAACAAAGCAGTTTTTTTTTTGGTGTTTTGTAACCTGGACAGAGTTGTCTAAACAAATGTCTCAACTTTCGGGCATGCTTATTTCTCATCTCAAAAGTAACCCATAACAGAGTTCTCTACAATGTATCTGAGATGTGTATACAGGCTATTACCTAGGAAACGCCGTGCTATAAGTGAACTATTGTTAAAAGCGGCGTAAAACACCAAGCAATAAATGAATTTTCCAATAATTGCTGTTTCATTTACAATAATTGTCCACGATTTTTGAATTATTGATGTCAAAATCACCTGCTTCAGAATGGGTGTATTATGTGGGAAAGGGTAAATGCGTACAGTCGCACTATATACATGTTTTATATGAATAAATAAATCTTCAATCGTCAGTAGAAACAGATAAACCAAACCGAATGTATTTGTATTATAAAATGGATATTTGCTCCTTTTCCCCAGATATGTAAACAATAAAACACTGCTTTAGCATATTGTATTGGTAAACAAAAAAAGCATTTCATAAAAAGAGAAGAATTAAAAAAAAAAGACAAAGACAAAGACAAAAAAGGGAAGTCTACAGTTCCCGGTATTCCCAGGCGGTCACCCATCCAAGTACTAACCGGGCTCGACGTTGCTTAACTTCGGTGATCGGACGAGAACCGGTGTTTTCAACGTGATATGGCCGTAGACATTAGGAGCCTTTCAATAAGGCTATTTATATGCAGCACTTTGTCTTAGCTTTAAATTATCACAGAATCGAGATCAACTCGCACGTTTTTCAAATGGAAAACATGTACCAATTCGAAATTGGAAGAAACTCTCAAAATTATTCATATCATTAAGACTGCCACTGTGTATATTTATATTTCGAGAAGGGAGATAACGCACCGAGCACGTGGTCTGCTGTGCAGACAGAGTTCAATTATCTTCCTCAAACGATCGACCCCTTTCTGTCAATCTGATTTATATGACACATTAAGAAGTAAACACACACGCGAGTAAACCCTTTTCCTAGTTACAGACGCTTTATAACGCTTCTGCAGTAAACGACCTTTTGAATACATGTCTTAAATGTTATTCATGAATCATTGTTTCATAATTATAATGAGTTACCACATTTCAACTTTTAAAATGTTTTCAAAGTCGTCTGCTGCAGAATTGTTGTATGTGGGAGAGGGAAGAAACATAGAAATCAATTAATGCATTTATATGTATGTAGGAAAGAGTTAATGCGTAATTCTTTGACGCTAATGTGTAATCTGGTGTGCTGTATACATTTCTATATAAGTGAACTGTCGCCGTGATATATCTGAAATAATGTCGAAAACGGCGTAAAACCCCAATAAAATAAACACAATACATCTCTATATAAATAATTAATGAATTTCTTTACGTGATTGCTTCTTTTCCCAGTTGTGTGGAAAAAAGAAAAAGAACACTGTTGGTTAACACTGTATTGATATGTAAAAAGAAAAAAGAAAAAAAGAAGTCTACAGCACCCGATATTCCCAGGCGGCCACCCATCCAAGTACTAACCGGGCTTGACGTTGCTTAACTTCGGTGATCGGACGAGAACCGGTGTTTTCAACGTGATATGGCCGTAGACAACAGAATTCTTCTTATGTGGTTGTTTACCCTCGCCTATCGGCATAAAGCCATTTGGCGAGCAAAGACAACAGAAGCCTTTCAATAAGGCTATTTATATGCAGCACTTTGTCTTAGCTTTAAATTATCACAGAATCGAGATCAACTCGCACGTTTTTCAAATGGAAAACATGTACCAATTCGAAATTGGAAGAAACTCTCAAAATTATTCATATCATTAAGACTGCCACTGTGTATATTTATATATCGAGAAGGGAGATAACACACCGAGCACGTGGTCTGCTGTGCAGACAGAGTTCAATTATCTTCCTCAAACGATCGACCCCTTTCTGTCAATCTGATTTATATGACACATTAAGAAGTAAACACACACGCGAGTAAACCCTTTTCCTAGTTACAGACGCTTTAATGCTTCTGCAGTAAACGTCCTTTTGAATACATGTCTTAAATGTTGTTCATGAATCATTGTTTCATAATTATAATGAGTTACCACATTTCTACTTTTAAAATGTTTTCAAAGTCGTCTGCTGCAGAATTGTTGTATGTGGGAGAGGGAAGAAACATAGAAATCAATTAATGCATTTATATGTATGTAGGAAAGAGTTAATGCGTAATTCTTTGACGCTAATGTGTAATCTGGTGTGCTGTATACATTTCTATATAAGTGAACTGTCGCCGTGATATATCTGAAATAATGTCGGAAACGGCGTAAAACCCCAATAAAATAAACACAATACATCTCTATATAAATAATTAATAAATATCCAATAATCAGTGCGAGTAGATGGCTCCCGGGACATAACATACAAACACATAATCCAGACCTAATGTATTACAAATAAGAATATGATACATTTCTTTACGTGATTGCTACTTTTCCCAGTTGTGTGAAAAAAAAAAGAACACTGTTGGTTAACACTGTATTGATATGTAAAATATATTTCATAAAAAATAAACTGTCGCAAAAAAGAAAGAAAAGAAGTCTACAGCACCCGGTATTCCCAGGCGGTCACCCATCCAAGTACTAACCGGGCTCGACGTTGCTTAACTTCGGTGATCGGACGAGAACCGGTGTTTTCAACGTGATATGGCCGTAGACATTGAGTGTCTTTCAATAAGGCTATTTATATGCTACAATACGTATTGTGTTGTTTTAGTTTATGCCAGAATACAGATCAACTTGCACGTTTCAAATGGAAAACATTTATCAAATCATATTTGTAAAACACACCAGGGTTTATTCAATTCGTTTGACTGAAATTCTCATGGCAAAAGGTTGGATAAGGCAGATGATGCACCGAGCACGTGGTCTGTTGTGCAGACAGAGTTTGAATAATCTTCCTCAAATCGACCCTTTGTTCAAACTGATTTTGACGACATATTCAAGGTCAGATGGAAGCAATTCATTTTCCATAGCCGACCATTATAGCCTTTTGGGCTATGGCTCTTTGCCAACAATCAAAGTAACCCAGAAATCTATATTCAATTAAAGTTCATTCTTACAACTACAAAAAACAACCCACAAACAACTCGCATTTTGAATTTCCCTTTCTCGATCTATGACGTCATATGAAAGTCATCCTTATCCCGCAGTGAATTATATTTACAATTTCAGAAAAAAACCATGTTGTTCTGAAAAATGGCCCGTAAGATGTCAATATAGCTAAAAGTAAACACTGTTTAGGTTACACACCAGTCAGAGGCTATTCAACTTTATCAAGAACACTTTCAACTTTCAGCAAAAATCATTATTGTCCAATGGGAGACCACTTCAGTGCAATGGATTCATCTGAAATTCGCTGGAGGTCAAATTACGCTAAATACATCCGCTGACTTGCTGATCTACACCACTATAGTCCCTAAAAAAATCTTTGTTTGCATAGAAATGGGTGAATACTATCACCAGAATGTATTGAATATATGACATTGAGGTTAAATGCATTGTGAATGTGTATAAAATGCACTGGAAATTATTGATTTGATGACTTTTAGCATTTTGACTTTGTTTGAAAGTGAAAGTACCGAATGCAAAACACCGGTTTTTACCGGGCCAGATATGGTCAAAAATAGCGGTAACCATTTTCGCCTGGTGAGTTCTTTCTTGCATAGTGCATGACCCCCATATATTTTTTTTATTGTTTTAAAGCTCTATGAGGTTACTCTTTTGAATGATATATGGTGTTCTACATGAGAAACGCTTAGAAAGTGTGACACTTGAGAACTGAAACTGGTCGATTTACATGGAAACAAAGCAGGTTTTTGTTTTTTTGGTGTATTGTAACCTGGACAGAGTTGTCTAAACAAATGTCTCAACTTTCGGGCATGCTTATTTCTCATCTCAAAAGTAACCCATAAAAGACTTCTCTACAATGTATCTGAGATGTGTATACAGGCTATTACCTAGGAAACGCCGTGCTATAACTGAAATAGTGTTAAAAGTGGCGTAAAACACCAAGCAGTAAATCAATTATCCAATAATTGCTGTTTCATTTACAATAATTGTCCACGATTTTTGAATTATTGATGTCAAAATCCCCTGCTTCAGAATGGGTGTATTATGTGGGAAAGGGTAAATGCGTACAGTCGCACTATATACATGTTTTATATGAATAAATAAATCTTCAATAATCATTGGAAACAGATAAACCAAACCGAATGTATTTGCCTGAGTTTGTATTATAAAATGGATATATGCTCCTTTTTCCCAGATATGACTGAAATTCTCCAGGCAAAAGGTTGGAGAAGGAGTATGATGCACCGAGCACGTGGTCTGTTGTGCAGACAGAGTTTGAATAATCTTACTCCAATCGACCCTTTGTTCAAACCGATTTTGACGACATATTCAAGGTCAGATGGAAGCAATTCATTTTCCATAGCCGACCATTATAGCGTTTTGGGCTATTGCTCTTTGCTAACAATCAAAGTAAGAAATCTATATTCAATTAAAGTTCATTCTTACAACTACAAAAACCCACAAACAACTCGCATGTTGACTTTCCCTTTCTTGAGCTACAGCGGATTCCTGACGTCATATCAAAGGTCATCCTTATCCCGCAGTGAATTATATTTACAATTTCAGAAAAAAACATATTGTTCTAAAAAAAGCCCGTAAGCTGTCAATATAGCTAAAATTAAACAATGTTTAGATTACACACCAGTCAGAGGGTATTCAGATTTATCAAGAATACTTTCAACTTTCAACAAAAATCATTATTGTCCAATGGGAGACCACTTCAGTCCAATGGATTCATCTGAAATTCGCTGGAAGTCAAATTACGACTTGCTTATCTACACCACTATAGTCCGTAAAAAGGAATTTGTGTAGAAATGGGTGTATTCCATCACCAGAATGTATTACATATATGACATTGAGGTTAAATGCATTGTGAATGTATATAGGATCTACTGGAAATGATTGTCCTTGTTTGAAAGTGAAAGTAGAAAATGCTAAACACCGGTTTAGTCCTGGCCCGATTTGGTCGGTAACTTTCTTCGCTTGGTGAGTTCCTTCTAGCAAAATGCATGACCACACATTTTTTTGTTTTGTTTTAAAGCTAGGAGGTAACTCTTTTCAATGATATATGGTGTTCTACATGAGAAAAGCTTAGACAGTGTGACAATTGAGGACTAAATCAAACACAATACATTTCTATATAAATAAATAAAAAAATAAATATACAATCAGTAATCAGTGCTCCCGGGACATCAAATATTTTAAATAATCAGGGAAATTGATGGAAATTACGTCCTAGCTTACACGCAGCAGATTTCAAGAGTTTAACACAACAGTAAATTGTTGATACTGTTGATTGTCCCTTTCCCCACACCTAAACGAATTCTGTCTTTGTTTCGGTGGGGGAGGGGGGGGGGGGGGGGTGTATATATATATATATATATATATATATATATATATCTATATCTCTTTTGAATTGTACAAGCAAGTGAATTTCTTTAAAAGTTAAATCACTTACTGATGACAACATGACCTTGGCCAAGATCAATGTAAATTGACCTTGTACGTTACAATAAGTTGAAAGTGCAGTTTTAGTCCAACTTCCTTGTTTATCCGAGCTGCGCTCAGCAAAAACAACCTTAAGGCATCTGTAGATCCGGATCAGCCTGCACATTCATATAAGGTTTTAATCCTCTGAAGTTCCTTTGGATCCTTTAGGCCTCACGGCAAGGGGCTAACTGCAGATTTGGACATGGATTTACCGATCCCAAAAAGTCTAACTTGAACACTTTACAATAGCATTTTTTTATGTCCGGATTTTGAATGATGAAGGAGTTGAACGCAAAATACTGTACACACAGTGTGTTGGTCTATCGATATGCTAAAGTTTAACATACATATGCGCAACTGCTTTTTGGATAGTTTCTGATAAGCCCACCTCCTGCTTTACAATGAATTTTAGACGTGTTTTTTTATGCAATTAACATATATACATGTCATATTAAAATCACAATTCCCTTACAATGATAAATATAATGAGAGTCCCATTCTACTATCAAAGCAGAAATAAAACCCTGTGTTGTTCTACATTTTCTTCAGTGTGATATAACTGAAATATTGATAAAAGCGACGTAAAACATCATAACAACGAATTAATTAATTTCTCTAAGTGTTTCACAACATATAGTTGAAATTTTTTAAATGCATTGATCTTCAATTCATTTTGAATCCGAACATTTTGACGGAGTTTGCAGCGGTGTTAAATGACAATTTCACGACTTATAAAAAAAAATCATAAGACAAAACTGAAGAAGATAATTACAATATATTTTTTATTTAAAAACCGGGAATCGAGCCCTGTTCTCCCGCGAAAGAAGTAAATACGTTAAAGCATCGGGACTTCAACCATAGTACCGAGTTAATTTATGAAATGGGTAAAGATCGATAAACGAGCTAGCAAATTATCTATAATTAAAGTGTTTTTTTCTTATTCCGTCTTCTTGGATTTTTATGATTAATTTCGGTTGCGAATCTGATGTATTTATGCAGGAATCTAGAATGAAAAAGTCAAGTACTTAGATTCCTGATTAACGTTAGCGCTGAACTACATTTTATTCGAAAGGATATTTAGAAATTCCGAGGCCTAGCTTAACTTACACTCTCAGTTATATTCTTTCTTTTTTAAAAGTGATTTTCAAAATGTTTCACTTAATTTTGTCAATTGAAAAGTCATAATCTCACTGCAAAAGTCATAATCTCACTGGTGAAACCAGTGAGATTATAGGATTATTATTCACTGAGAAATTTCTATAATTCATCAGTAAGCATAAAAGAAATACATGTAGTTGTAATAGGCTGTCTGCTGCGATTTGCAGGTTCATTTGCATACATTTGGCAGAATATAAAACAAAACCATTAGTTACACACAACTATGTTCATATGAATGAACTTTTAGAAAAAAATGATTACTGTCTTGAAAGCAATTCTAAATTCTTCCCATGATGTTTTTTTTTTTTGTGAAAACCCTCATGAATATTTATGTGACCTCCGAATCAGCCAGGTCACCTTGTTACCGGTATACTGTCTGATAATGGCTCTCTGATTTTCCCTAAAACTGCAAAACCGATGCACTACAGATGACTTTTAACCCTTGCTCATGAGCAATTTCTTCTCTTGCGAAAATGTGTCTGAAAGTGGGAAAGGATTACCAAGCTAGTTTTAGGACATAGACATATTTGGTAATAAAGGCCTCCGGCCCAAAATACAACATGTAAATACATCAAATAGAGTGAAGCAAACAATAAATATTGGTGCTATTCAAATAAACATATACATTTTTAAGCTTTTATGATTAAACAATTATAGTTTAGCATAATAAGTTGTATAGTTTTTAAGCATTGCAATATAGTAACAGGTATTTAGTTGATATTGAAAAGAATTGTTTGAAACAGATATCAGTATCGTATTTAACTGAATGCATTATTCAATGATATTTATATATTAGGAGCCCATTGTAATAATCTAAAAAAACAAAACAATTAAATGAGAAGAATGATTTATTTGACCATGAATTTCTAATAACTCCTTTTATATCTTTAACTAAAATGCATAAATGGAAACAATATATACATACATAAAACAAGTGATATTGATCGTAACGAGATATAATGAATATTCACATAAACATAACAAATAAAATTGTGTATGTTTTATCTATGGTTACCAGACTGATAAGTCTTTAGGTAAGGGAGAGAGCATATGTTTTTAGCCTGTTTACATGATATGAGGTTCTTCGAGACGTCTGCTCTGAAAACATAATGGTTGGAAAAAACATGGTATTTGGAAAATAGGAAGCATACTAAAAGCACTTATGTTTTTATCTCAATCCAATAATCATACATTCACTTATACACATTTGTAGATAGTTCTTCCTAGATATTTTCAATTGTCTGCTGCAGATTTTTTATATGTGGGAAAGGTTGAACTAACCCTTCACCGGGCTACCTTTGAGACCTCTGCAGCAAAGAAACTGCTTAAAGTGTATTGCAGAAGTTCTATCAACTTCCCTGATGAAACTTTTGTTTATTTATATGTTTCCAAAGCAGACGACTCTAAAAATACAATATGAGGTAAACAGCCTAATCTTCTATAATACTATTCTACCTTAATAATATATTTTTTTGTTTAACAGATTAGCTTTTCCTACCTAAAAACAAAGGCAGGCGTTTTTCGAAACAATACAAATAAAAGATTAATGTTAATAACATGACCTACAAGAGAAAGATGATGTAACGCATCAATGTCGCCGATTATCCATACTGCAGTTATGCATAACACTTACATTATAGTATTTGAAAAGGCAGTTATCAACTGAGGGGCATATTGGAACATCGGGGGTGGGGTCAAGTTAAAATGTATCATAACTTGCATTTTTCTGTCAACGAAGTGAATGTCCTTCATTGAAACATAATTGAAGCATTTCTATGTTTATGACCAATCTCCATTCTAAGGTAGGTTGACCATTCACACAGCCAACTAATTATTGATCATTAACAGAAATGAGCAATCTTGCCAATCATTAGTCTTAGTATGTTTACAGTGCTTTCATTAAGGAATACTGATACTATTGTTTAATTCCACATACACTTTTCAAGATGTTTTTCAGAATATTTGAATTTGATTATTTGTCAATAAAAAGACAATTTAGGATTTGAATGCAATAGCACGTCATTTTACTTTTCCCCTATTAAAGTCAACATTGGACACCTTTGCAGCAATCTACTTTTAAAACAATGAGAAAAGGGTTAAATCGCTGAAGGCTCGAGTTTTCTCTTTTTCTCAAAATGATGTTAGCTTGGCATCCTAATTATATCATTTTTTGGCAAATGTTAAAATTTAATACCACCCTCGAAATATAATATCAGCTAAACAGTTAAATTTCAGTGAAATTGTTGTATAATTTCAAACTTAATTTCGAACATAAACTTAACCCTACAACAGGTTAATTTATTGTAATTCGTTCCTTCCTTTTTTATAATGAAAATAACAAACGAGTCATGTTTTAAAATTATATTATGATGAGCGCAATTGTGTCAATGTTGCATAACAATATACAGAAAGCAAGCAAAATGGCTGTAGGGAATCTAATGACACATTTAAAAGTGTTAAGAACGAACTAGTTTTGTACCAAAATCCCGATTAGTGAACCATTCTTCTTCGCAGAATTGTCGTTTTTTACGCTCTCTTTATAGGTAGAGAGTGTTCATTCAAAGTCATATTTCTATTAAAATCAGTTTCATCTCAGTTTGTTCTTTTCTACATTTGTTTCGAAACAAATAAACATCTTAAATCACCTATAATTAACTATTAATAAGTGAGTGTAAAGACCGACTCTCTGCAAAGGACATGATATACGCGGTCGGTATTCGCTAGTCACGTGATCAACAGTTTTAGCATTAAAAAAATGCTCGTCAAAATAAAGAAACTGCAAAAACTTAAAACATCGGAATATCTTTTTCATTTTAGACGTGTCATAACTTAGTGTTTTTAAACAAACGCAATTGTAATATATGTTCAAGACATTTAAATTTGTCTTTTTCTAAAATATAAAAATAACCCGTCCTCCCCTGTCATTTCCGAAAGGTTTATACAAATATAAGTCACGGGCTTCTGCCCGGCGACTTATTATTATTCTTTAACTGAGCTCTAAATAATCTATGGCGCGCATATACACCAATAAAAGAACCGTCTTCATTGAATCAACTACTTATATCAAAACCTCTTCGTATCGCGGTTATGTCAATGTCCGCCTCGTGATTCACACTCTCCGTTAACGAAAGTGTCTCCATTTATGGCCGGTCCATGTCGTCGTCAGCCGCACTAAAAGTAGAAAGCACATGATCCGATTAAATCGTTATTTTTCAATTGAGCTTTTCTCCTAGAAAATCCACCTTAACCCTCTTCCACTTACAAAGAAGATGCAGCAGACGCCTTTGATTTTTTTGCAAAATCTTTATAAATGAATATTAAACTACTGAGGTAGTAACCGTTGTCACAATGATTTCATAAGTCGTCTGCTTCAGATGCGACAGAAAGTGTCACGTGCGGGAAAGGATTAAAATAATTGTTACATATGTGGACAATCCCTTGTCTATATACGCATCCATGTTAAAGGATCTGAAACGATACTGTCTTACCTAAAATCTTCATAAGTTCTAGTGAATACAAAAGTACACATGTTCTTCATATAGGTATAAAAATACATCATTCATTCAAAATATTTTAATAAAAGTGATAATAAATAAACACTCATAAAATATCCACTAGTTATCAAATGTTTGTCAATGTGTTTTTAAAGCCCTCTTCTGCAGATATGAAAAGGACTAAACATAAAACTGTACAAAACCACCTTATTATAACTTAGCCTAGCTCCTGCGGTCAAGGCTAAGGTCACTGTTACTAAATATGGAAAAATGGTAATATAATCAATATCTTCAGTTACAGTTGACATAATGTAACTAAATGTTTAATAACAAGTAGATATGATAGTTAACTATATACACTATGTCACACTTTTCTCTCAGCGTACACATCTCGTATATTTTCCAAACCTAGAAAACGTTATATTCTGTGGAAAAATTCTAATATTTATACAATTTAATCATACCATAACAGTAACTAAACATATACATTTCCAATATAGTTCATGATTGTATAACCCTTTTCCACATTCAACAAATCTGCAGTAGAGGACTTTGAAAACATCTCAAAAATGATATGTAAAATATCCATAAAGGAAGACATACTTATTGAATCGAGTTGAAAACATCGTGTTAAATTGAGAAATTGCACGTTTTGAGCAATTTCTTCTTTTGCCACAGTGATTTTAAAATTCGTTTGCTGTATCAGAACGCAACTATATGTAGTTAAGAACGTTGCGGCAAATGAAGGAAGTGCTTATTATCGAGTAATTTCTTGTTTCGTCTACTATAGGGAATGCATTAACCTTTTCCCTGATGCATGACTAAATACACCGCTGTAGCACACAACATTTGGAAAACAAAGTAGAAAAATGAGAATTTGCTCAAATAAGATCCTAGGTTTTCAAATTTCGTGTTGTTGGTTCATAGAAATCACCATTTTATGTATATATAAACAGAGACATACACATCCATTTGAATTATATATTTGTGTCTCTGCTATAAAGTATATTTTATAAATCAAATCATATCATACATTGTATATGACGTAAATAATTTAAAGTCCAATATCGTATAAACCGCCGAAATTGGAAACAAAGTTATTACAGTGGTCCAGATTTTCCACATAAAAACATGGTTTTATGTACTTGGTTAATATTGTTTACTAATCTCGCTGTTATGGTGAATAGGGTCTTGATTTGAAATTAACCAATTAAATCCCTAGGATCTCAAAGTCAGTCGGGAACTTATTTAATGTTATTTACTGTCAACACTGTGAAGAGTATTAGAAATGTAAGAACCATTCTGATTGGCTAATTATATTCTAATCAGTGTGTGTGTGTGAAACATTTTGAAAGGCAGTTAACCCTTTCAAACCTGTAGACGCATTTTGACGCATCTGCAGCATACGACTTTTTGAAAGCATTGTGACAAAAGGAGAAATTGTTAAAAAACGAGCAATTTCCCCTTCTGCCACAAAGTTATCAACTTTTGTCAGTAATTATACCTACAATAATAGAGATTTTCCATATTGTTTGGTAGTTTGAAATGGTGCGAAATAAGACAATTCAATAGACAACTTCAAAAGAGTAAAGCTGAAGACATCCTGATGGAAGCAGGAATTCCACCATCCCAGCCTTGTGGGTTAGACGAGTATAGGATCATACAGACATTCCTCTATGCAAAGGACTATGTTATCAAAGAAAATCTACAGCATACCTCTGTAGAGTTCATCTTTGAACATCCTGTTGTGTACAGACAGTGTAAAGTGATTCATGTGTATTATCACCAAGGGCATCGTGATTACATTTCTAGTATAACTGGGTTTCTTGGCTATAGCTACTATTGTGAGTTATGTGATGTTGCATACAACAATCGTGAAAGTCATCCTTGTTCACAGAATTGCAAAACTTGCTTTGCCATATTCTTTGACAGTGTATCAGAACGATTGTAACATATATTTATATGGTGCAGCATGCTTCCACAATCATATGTAGTTGGAAGTATCAAGTGAGATAACAGTTCCATGTTGGTAAAGGTATGAACAAATGCCGTTTCTGTAAAAAATCACTGCCCTATCTCATCGTTATCATATTCAAGTTGGATAAGACAGACGATGAAGCCAGTACTACAGGGAAAAAAAAGTCATTGTTCATATTTTATGATTTTGAATGCAAAAAGGATACTGGCGTTCATATCCCCAATTATTGCATTTCCCATTATGCATGTGATGTATGTATCAGTGAATCTCTTGATTTTCATTTCTCAACTTGTAGTACATTTGAAGAAGGTAGAGAAGTTATATTTCAAGGAGAAAATACATTGTCTGATTTTTGCAACTGGCTCTTTTCTGATCAACATAAAGGCATCACAGCTATTGCTAATCATTTTAAAGGGTATAACGGTCAATTGATTTTGAACCAAGTCATTTCCATTGGGGTGAAACTTCCCAAGTTAATCATGGATGGTAACAGTATCATGAAACAGGAATTGACTGGGGTTCGTTCAATTGATTCATTTAATTTCATGAGCTGTGCCTTGGCTAAGTTCCCAGATACATTTGGTCTTCATGAAATGAAAAAGGTTACTTTCCCGACTAGGCAAATACAGATCAGTTCTGGAGTTATGTAGTTTCTTACCTTGGTGTCAACTATTACAAGCCTGGTTAAATGTCTAAAGAAGGACGAGAAACGTTCATGGTCTGGTAAAATGAAAAAGTAAAACAGGGTGACATTTTTGATTTTCAGAAAAAAGTGGAGTCTTATTGTAGGTCTGATGTTGATATCTTTAGACGAGGACAGGGTCATTTCAGAAAAATGTTCATGGAACATGGTGGTATCGATCAGCTTTGAGAGTCAGATACTATTGCAGATTCTTGCAATAAAGTAAAGGAACAGGCTTATTTGCCAAAAAGTAAAATTGCTATATTTTAAGTAGAGTTCACCCCAACGTCGTTTTACTATAAAAGCGATATTGTGGATACAAAGCGTGGCTGATGAAAAAGGTTTTTTCATTCAGCATGCTAGAAACGGTGAATAATTCAAAATTGATCGATATAGTGTAGATGGTTATCACCAAAAGACAAACACAGTCTATGAATTCCTTGGGGACTTGTATCATGGTTGTCCAGTTTGTTTCCCAAATCGATATCAGTTAAGCCCTATCACTCGCGCTACTATGCAGCATTTGTACAATGGTACCATGAAATGTCTTGAGGAAATTGAAGAAACAAGAGGGTCAAGATGGCCCTAAATCGATCACCTGACTGATAGTAAATTAGTAACAAATATTTAACTGCAAATATCTGGGAAAATTTGATCAGGAGTGCAATTGAAAATGCAGGCAATGGACACTGTTAAAGAAATACCTTATCAGTAAAGGCCATTTGTATCTTGAAATCTAACAACAACTTTAATAAGAATGGAATTATGTTTTTTTTTTCATTTTGCCCCTTTCCAGATGCCATCTTGCTGCCCTGTTTTTCAACGAAATCAATATGGCTTGAACAGTTTTTGTAGAGTGTCACTCAAGAAACATTTCTACCAAATTATCTTGCAATCGGACAAGCAGATTATGGAGGAAAAGGATTTTAAAATTTGGTATTTTTCTTATTTTCTGATGCCGCAGTAACCTTAGTTTTACACAGAGTGTGAACGCTTTTGAAAGAAGACGAACAAAGGAACAATCCTTTGAAGTCAAGTGGAAATTGGTCCCTTGGAATTGTAGTTGTCATTTGTAGCTAAAAGTTCAATTAACCCCTTTTGCTATGATTTAATGACTAATTAATCAATAATGAACAAATTATAAAGCGGATCACTGATGTAAGATTCCTATTCAATTTTCTTAGAATCAGACAAACGCTTTCATGAAAATAAAATTTTCAAATTTTGTCCCTTTTATGATGCTGCATGAATGCCATGTTTTTTAACCAATCAGTATGTCTTGAACAATTTATGTGGAGGGTCATCAAAGGAACAATTCTATCAAATTGTATTTGAATCTGATTAGCAGATTCGGAGGAGAAGATTTTTAAAGTTTGGATATTTTGCCCCTTTTCTGATGCCGCAGCAACCAAAGTAATCAATGTAATTTAAATCTTTGAACAATTTTAAAAGAGGACCACCAAAGGAACATTCCTGTGATGTTTTGTGGAAATTGTTCTTGTGGTTTAGGATTATGTTTAAAGCTAAATGTTAACGACGGACGGACAGATGACAGACGACGGACAGAGAGTGATCAGAATAAATTCACATGAGCCTTCGGCTCAGGTGTTCTAAAAAAGGTTTCAAATGTTAAATGACAATTATATGGGAACATGAATTTGATGCCTAGGTTCAAAATGACAATTTTTAAATCTAAAATTGACCAGTTGTTTCCCTATTGTGACCTCATTGATCCAAGAGAGGCTTTGGATGGTGGTCGATTCAATTTAATTAAAATTACTCATGATATTATTTAAAGTGCAGACAAATAAATTATGTACATCGATATTTGTTCTTTGTACCCCTTTGTTTGCATACACAACTCTTATCCGTTTGGACATCCAAAAGTAATAACCACAGAGAGTATTAAAATGGAAAATATTCGTCAGTATGAAGGATTGATTAAATGCAAAGTTTCACTACCAGATGATTTTTGACATCCCGTGTTACCTGTTCATTGCAATAATAACGTGATATTCCCTCTCTGTATGAAATGTGCAAAAGAAAGTTGCAATACTTGTTAGCAGAATTAGGCTGAAAGGGCTTTCGTTGGAACATTTGAATTTTTCAAAGCTTTGGACATAATATATCAATTGATTCATGTGTATGAAATGTGGCATTTTTCTTCGATCTCGAAGCAATTCCTTCAAGGGTATGTCGAAAATCAAGCAAGAAGCTTGTGATTACTCCGGTTGGTGTAAGTCTGATTCGCATAAGCAGAATTTGATTCATGATAATGAAGGAGCAGAAGTTGTCAAACTTGACTCGGCTGCGATTAAAAAAAAATTGTTCTTCGAGCTCTTACCAAGATCATGATGAATTGCGTTTGGGGGAAATAGGCTCAGCGAGACACCATGAGTCAAACTGAGTACAATAAAGATGCAACCAACTACTTTAAATTGCTCAATTACACCAATTTGTTTGTGAAACGTGTTGAAATCTTTGATAATGAGTGTGAATTCATATTGGTGAATTATGAGACCAAGTTAGATCACATTGAAACACATGCTACAGCCAATGTAGTAGTGGGTTCCTATGTGACGGCGTATGCAACAATGAAATTGTGCAGTATCTTAGAACAATTGAATTCAAGAGTATTGTACTTTGACACAACCAGTTGTATGTACATTCATAATCAATGGTTATGGAATCGACCCATCATCACTAGTAGGATCGGGAAATGGACAGATGAAGAACCAGAGTGTACAATTGTCAAATTAAGAGGGCTAGGCTCGAACAATTATGCTAATGAAATGAAAACAAAAGTATAAACAAGGAAAACTAAATGTTAAGTGATTTCAAGGAATCACATTTAATTACAATACCTGTAAACTTTGAAACATTTACAAAATGTGCTCAAGATCGACACACATAAACAAAAGTAACCTATGAATTCAGAATTAAAAGACATACCGACAGATCTGTGACAAGTGAAGCTCAAACAAAAACGTACAGATCGATGTATACAAAATGAGTCATTGTCAATGATAAGGACACTGTTCCATACGGGTACAAATCTCTGCGACAATAACATGATTTGTATAGAAATTGAAAATAAAACAAGATTACTTTATTCTTGTGTTGTTATTTCTTCTCATACCCCGACAGAGTTCAATTGGATTCAGATATCCAGTCTATATCATTTCAACATCCATGCAATATGTATATCACAGGACCTAGTGGATGTGAAAAAACAGGATTTGTCTATAAACTGATTGAGTATAGAATCGATCTGTTCAACATTGTACCAGAACAATTGGTATGGTGTTACAAAGAATGGCAACATGCTTACCATGATATGCAAGAGAAATTCGTTAAAGGTATCCCAGACGATGAAAATGCCACCAATATTACCAATAGGCTAAGACAAATCAATAGCACCAAACAAGTGGTCGATGCAATTCAATTTTCCAGAGGGTCTTACTCAACACCATCACATGTATTGGATGTTATAAATGAAATGATACAACACACGATAGGTGATATACTAGCAGAAAGAAAAGTTGCATTGGTTGTTACATATTTAGAAAAAAACAAAGCGTTCAGAACTTGGATTGAGTAAAGTTTTTAAAACAGGAGTGAAATTTCATCCGTCATTGTTTTTAAAATTAGGTGGATCGCCAGAGTTCAAAGGTAAAACAATTCTCCCGGGGAAAATTAGTTTACACATGTGCAAGTACAGTGCAAACATTGATGCAGGATATAATCATTTGTTTGTCTCTTCAGATATTGTTGAGTACATAATCGTTGGTGAAACATTAGCCCCAGTACGTCGTATGATCCCGCTCAAAGCATCGAATGCTGTTGAAAATGATAATTGTAGCAAACATATCAATCATGAGATAACAAATTTACATTATGCCCCAATCTCGAAATCTCGAAATCTGAATTCATATCAATATAATTAATGATTCTCGTTTCCCTGTTCATTTTGCTAATGTTAAGACAAACGTTAAGTTACACTTTAGACAGCTTCGCTAGGGAAAAAATCTGTATTTATATCGCGAGGAATTTGATAGACGACATATATCAGCCTAAAACGAAACAATCTCGTCATTTACAGTCTCGAGCTCATAGGGAAAAGATTGAAAAGATCGTTTTTGATTGAAAAATATGTATTAAAAATGATGCAAAGTGGGTCTTGTGAATGTAGTAAATTAGAACTTGATGTTCTATCTGTACCTCGCCGAGCCCCGGTAGCTAAGTCGGTAGCAACGCGGGCTGTCAATCCAGGGGTTGTGAGTTCGAATCCCGGCTCGGCCAACTTTTTTCCCGACGATTGACAAAAGTCAATGCGACACGATTGTTGTGTGGAGTACTGGTGTGAGAAAACCAGGAAATGCATGAGTATGTGAACTGGCCGCCGTGATATAACTGAGAAATTGTTAAAAACGGCGTTAAACCCCATTCAATCAATCAATCTGTTTGTACCTCCAACGATGACAACAATGCAAGAAAGTTGAGCACTTTTCTATAGCATCCTTCAGTGACTGACAGATTTGTGACTGTCTTATTTGTATGTTAAATTCAAAATTACAAAATCAAATGGTGATAACTTAAATGAAGATAGTAACGTTACGCCAATAAACAATTTCCTTCACAGTATGTTTAGCAGTATTGACCTGTATTTAAACAACAAATTGGTCAGCAGTAACATGGACACATATCCCCACAGAGCATACAATGACAATCTTCTGTCATACAATAGTGACAGTAAAGTCACTCATATAAAGGAGAGTGAACTTAAGGTTAAAGACACTACTAGGTCATTCAATGCAATAGCTAATGATGGTGCCAACTCTGGGCTAATAAAAATATTAGCTGAAATATAAAAAGCAAAACCTCAGAGTTGTGTAGTTGTGTAGACGACTCCATCTTGATATGTTTCGCCAAGAAAAATATTTACCAAATGGTATTTAAATGCGATTAAGATTATCTCCAAACTTTTGTCTTACAGGTCAAGCCGGGTCAACGGCATCAAAAGTTGTGTTTGAAACAATTAGTTTAATGTTAGAAATGTAGAAATATTACCAGTCGTTGCAAATGATTTAAATCAAGTCATTGATATGCATTGTGCGGGTACGACACCAGATCAAGGCAGTGAAGAGGGTCAGTTACATCCTATAAAAACAGGAAACCTCAGAATTGAACTTCAGTTTGCACAGGTACTTACTAGAGTCATCAACGTTATTGTCTTGGCGGAATTTGACAATCAGATAGAAATCAAGGCCTTAAGGGAAATCATCACAGATTACTGGAACAAAAAATCACGTCGGGTCATGAATTTGCGATTTTACTTCGAGATGAAGCTGAAAAAGTGATATATTCAACCAATACCAGTGTTGAAAGGAAACAGGAAATTCTAAATTATTTTGAAAAAGAATATGATAGATGAATTGCAGACACTCATTACTGAAGAATTACATAACCAATGCAATAGGTGTCTTATAGATCATCCAAGTCAAATAGAACATCCAGTTTGCATCTTCATGGACAGACAAGAACATACAGATATGTTCATTGAAAGAGCAATGACACATGTTAATCCATACAAGATCATGGAGAATGGTACCCTTTATTACAAGAAATGAAACTGAAGGAATCGGAAATTGAAGAAGCATACAGACTTTGGCGGGTTATTAAACATAATGTTCTATTTGGATTCATTAATAAGTGGTTTGAACAGTGGTGTGAGAAAGTCAAACAGGCGTGGAAATACTAATATCCAGACGTATGATAATGCATTCTCGTGACTTACAATACATACTGGATCATGGAACTTGGATAAAAAAACTTTCATGTACCAGTTTGTGCTTAAGATCAATTACCAAAACAAAAACCAGACAAATAAAACCGATATAGTAGCAGTATACAGGTTTACCCTCCCGTCGAAAGTCATTGTTAGCCCCTTTCAACAAATTGTCTCCTACTCTTCCCGTTCTCTGTTACATATTCTCTATAAATGTATTCACTAATTCCAGAGAAGACTGTTTTGTGTTTTTTTAGCTCCCCACCCACTCCGAGGCAGTACAGGAAGTCAAATTAATTGTCAGAAAAGTTCTTTCTCTATTACCTTCATGGGAAATGTTCTCCCTGATTTTGTCAGATTCATTGACTCTGGTATCATAAGACCGCTGGAACTCTATCAGACTCCAACGCTAAGATGTTTTCAATGTCAGGGATTCGGACACACATCAACACACTGCAATTCTCACCTTAAATGCGCTCGATGTGCCGGTAGACATAATGGCATATACTGTCCCACTGATACTTGCCTGCTGTCCAAATTGCAAAGGGGAGGCCACACATCTAGATTTAGAATGTGCCCGGTCTATTTACAGGCCTTAACCATCCAATAATACAAGAACAGCCGTGGCTGTTCTTGGGCACAGGCTGAGTCTAATGTCTTAGACTCACAAAGTCGCAAGTCACCCTCCCTACCCAAACCTCCGACCACCCAAAACACTACCCTCATTTCAGATCCCGTCATTCATTCCATCCCCGACCTACCTACGTAGAAGTACTTAAAAAACCAAGCCCGTATTCTATATCTACACAGCCTATACATCAGTTAATAAAGTCAATAGGTAGGCCTGAATTGGTTATGACCAAACTCAGGGCTCGAACCCAAATCCAACCTAAGATAGCTCCTCTTGCCCACTTTCAACAGATGAATCGGGCAGTTGGACAGGTTAACCCGACCATAGCCCCCTAGTAAACAGGTCGGAGGGCGGGGCGCGGAGTAGCACTCCCTTAAATCCTCCAGGACCTTCCCTCACCGACGTATCCACATTAGAGTCGCCTGTGAGAGAATACCCCTCCCCTACCTCCCCTACCTCTAACTTACGCACAACCTTGGATGCGGGAACATATCATCGAGGTAGCTGAATCATGACTAAAAGGCAACTCTATAGATATACAACAAATAAATGCCAAGATTATTGCTGCGTGGGCAAAAAACATGCTTTGACAACTCCAACACTTATATAAGTCCCGCATCCAAATTTCGCATAAACCGGCACGTCGGGTTACACCTCTAGCAATGCGGAGCTCATTCATACATTCATGTCAAACAGTTCACAACAAAATTAGGGAGTCCAAACTGAAATGCCTTAACTCCCCACTTTAAATAAGAGGTGGTGCCAGCCGTCACGGTATTGGCTCTTCAGCCGCTGGTGGAGTAAGAAAACAGTTAACATTTTTATTTCACTATGGACAGGAACATGAACATACTAAATCTAAACGTCAACATTGACTTACGGAAGTGAAGAGAATTTAGTCAACAACGATATACAAATCATTTGTATCCAGGAAACACGGCTTAAGGGTGATAACCTGAGGCACATTCCTGGATACAAAGCAGAATATAAGTATTTGAAATAAAAAATATTAATGCTTATGGGGGGTTGGTCACATATTTAAAAAAAGGGGTAAATTATAAAAATATTGACATCGACAATGTAAGAGATCAAAAAGGGTGTACAACTTTAGAACTACCGAAATTTGAAATATTCTTTGTTAGATCTACATTCACACTTATCTTGAATCTTTAAGCCATTTAAATAAACATATACATCAGATGGACTAGTTTAAACTTATTTATTTTACATCGATTGCGAAACAAGCCTTTGGCTTAGATTAATCACTCTCGATGTCTGCTTCCTGGAGACTTAACCAGTACTCGCGCCGTATGTGTGGAAAAATCCCAAAGTCAGGACCCGCTCATCACGGGACTCGAACCAGGGACCTTTGATACAAGAGGCCGACGCTCTACCTCTGCACCACTGTCTTCTATCAGATGGATTGATTGTTAACTAGTGATTTTAACGCGCATAATAAAATATGGGGTTCATAACAAATTTACAACCATGGGCATGCAATCAAGATTGGGTTTTGAAGCACGATCGAGTACTGCACATCGATGGCTCGTCTACCAGGGTAGATCTAGGCCGTGGGATTTTCACGTGTATATATCTTACTAACACAAGTCCTCTGATAGCTATTGAAATAGGATGATAAACGACACTTGGGGCTCAGATCACTTCCCAATTATCGTATCAATGGTAAGAACAATTGAAAACTATAAAAATGAAAAAGAAAAAGTTAAATTTGAGAAAAAGCAGATTGGGAAGCATTCAAAATAAAGAGTGAAGAGGTTACCCTTGCAGATGTCTATGATCAAACTATCAACTTATGAAGTCAACAGACACATTCCTTTCCATAGCAAGGGAAACAATCCCGGCTTCCAAACAAATTAAAAACAATGGAAAAATGTACCGTGGTGGAAACAATCGTGTGAAAATGCAGTCAAGGAAAGAACACATGCAATTTATAACTTAAACAATCTCCGAGTGAAGTCAATTTGTTCCATTTAAAAGAAGCATCAGCCCAGTGCAAAAAGGTTATTTTAGACTGTAAACCTAAGAGTTGGGCTGAATTCTACGAATCATGCACAGTAAACACGAAAAACTCGAGGGAATTTTGGAATAAGATTCGCAGAATTCAAGGAACATCATTTACACCAATTCCTGTATTAGACAACAGCAGAGGAGTTTCGACTACCCCCGTGACAAGGCACATTCCCTTGTCACACACTATATGCAAAGGTTTTAAGCGAACTGAATATTGACTCGTCATTTTTGACCTATGAAGGAATTTCGAACTAGAATACCAAGTTTTCATAGACTCTTCGCTTTTAGAAGATAAGAACACAACCCTTAACTCAGACTTAACTCTCCAGGAATTAAAAGACTGCATAAGTAGCCAAAAACACTCTGCTGTGGGTCAAGATAAAATAGCCTACCCTATGTTCAAACATATGTCCGAGACAACCCTGAACATCTGGCTTGCATTTTGTAACCAGGTATAGGGGTGGGGATGACTTCCTAGAGAACTGGAAGCTAGCCTGTGTGATTACAGTACATAAACAAGAAAAAGACTCAAATGATCCAAACTCTTATAGACCCAAGCCTTACATCCCACCCTAGGAAATTGCTAGAGGGGATGGTAAAGGCATGTTTAAAACGTCTCTTATAATAAAAAATCATAATCAATCCCTTTCAATCCGGTTTTAGAAAGGGTCGCAGTACAATTGATCACATAGTGCGACTTCAACATGATGTTCTAGACCTAGAGGCCGCATTCGACTCAGGTTTCCTATACACACTGAAAAACCGGAATCACAGGACGATGCTTCAACTATATACTGGCTACTTGTTAGATAGAAAGATAAGGGTTAAGGTTTAGGGTATCCTCTCTGTTACTCAAACTTTGACGAGAGGTACGAACCCAGGGCGCCATAATATCCCCTCTACTTGTTTAACTTTAAATTAACAATTTCCCTGATGTCTCAGAGGGAACAGGGCTGGTTATCAGTCAATTTGCCGACGACTCAGGCAGTTGGATATGTGGAGGCAATATTAAACACTTACAAAGAAAGGCACAACAAGTGTTTGACTCCATATAGGGCTGGTCCCAACAATGCGGCGTCAACATAAGTCAGACTAAAACAGTAGGAATACTTTTCGGACATCCAAATAAGCATCAAGTTGACGTATCTCTGATAAACACAAAAAATCTATTTAAGAAGACTGTACAATTTCTAAGCATGACTATTGATGAGAGGTTTAATTTACAGTCACACATAGACGAACTGGTCACTAAATGCCAAAAGGACTTCAATTTAATGATAATGTTAAGGGGCACAAGTTTCGGATCAGACACAAATTCGCTCCTGCTTCTCTTTAAGTCCTTAATACGTCCAAAGATAGAATACTGTGCCGTAATCTTATCTTGTGCTACAGAATCCAATCCTTAGAGACTAAATACTATCCAACGGAGGACTCTTACTATAGCTCTGAGAACTCTTCCCAATACCCCATCCTATAAATTGGAACAGGAAGCTGTGTTTGAACCCCTATATCTTCGCCGAGAAGAACAAACTCTCAAGTACTGGGCTAGAGTTAAAAGCAGACCTTGCTACCATGTGAACGCTGTCATAGGATCCGGTTTCTTCGTAAAATCTAAATATAAGCACCTAAAGCTTCCATTTGGAGCCGCTGTACAACAGCTGGCCGAACAATATCAGATTCATAAATGTGATGTGGCAGACTTTAGACCGCGCCTTTTGACACCCTGCACTCTAACTTATCATATAGTCGACATGTCCCTAAGTCTGAGGTTCAATAAGAGTGATCATCTGCCAAAACATATAGAAATCACTAATGATCACATCGCTTCAAACTTTTCTGAGCATATAAGGATATATACCGGCGGTAGTAAAGATACAAATCAGGCAGTTGCGGCAGCAATGGTTATACCACCAAAAAACATAACAGTCAACTAAAGACTGAGCGATAAGTTATCAATCTATGCTGCTGAACTGACCGCTATTCAATTTGCATTAAACTGGACAATTGTAAACAGATCACACAAAGTAGCAGTTTTGTCCGACTCTCTCTATCTCTCTCTCTCTCTCTCTCTCTCTCTCTTGCTTACAGTCAATAAACTTACGGACTAGCAATTCTAGGCCTGATTGTATAGAAAACATCATCTCCTTTACTAATCAGTGCCATTTAGATAATATAAAGGTTAAATTATGGCGGTGTCCAGCTCATGTCGATTGACCAGGCCATGAGTTAGCAGACCAGTAGGCAAAAAACGGACTGAATGGGTCTGTCGGTGAAAACATTCCCCTGGCAATAACCGAAATATATTCTTTCATAGAAGCCATGAAAGCTAAAAATGACAAAAAGGCTAGTTGAACAACAATATACGCAGCCTATTCCTCAGCACGGAATCATTCTGAAACCGCCACACTGTTATTCAACCAACCAAATGGTTGATAAGGGATGATGGTGAAAACGTCAAATGACTAAAACGTCGAATTAATAAAACAGAACAAAACGGGAGTGAAAACGTCAAAAGGGAAATATATAGCCTAAATATAATTGTATAAAATATAAGTTTTATATGTTATACCATAATAAATCGAGGGCATAATGAGTTTGCTTGTTGCAGCTTTAAAAATAGATTGTTGTACACATTATGATTTGTATACGTGTTATTAGTTATTCTTAAATTTTGTCGTCTCCATTATTCAATGTTGTCTTGTTTGTTGCAGCTGGGACTACTGTATTAGTAGTCCCGGGTTGCAGCTTTGAACATAAATGGTATGTAACGTCCCGTAACCTATATAACTTCATAAGATATTATAAACTTTTATTACTTATACATTGTGTTGACTTTTTTCTCCTATATGCCCAAGGTGTCATGTACGAAATAGCACAGAGCATTTTCTGTTACATTGTAGGGTGCACTGGGAAGCATGGACACAACTATCCAATTTCATACAGGGGTCTGGAATGCAAATTTCAATAAATGACATTCTTTTTCCATCCAAAGCACTCCAGACTTCCTTTATTAAGGCATTGGAGACATATCTCATATATTGCCAGATGACTGACAAAATAAAGCTGTTATCTGGTATAATCACAATATTTTAAAAGTACATCAATAAATAGACTATGAATCTAAAAATAGAGCAGAATTCTTCCCTCATTGGGAAGTTTTTCACACATCTTACCATCCTTTTTTTTTTCAAACTACACGTTTTTGGTATCGCCGTCTCAGTAATTCACAAGAAATGGGCTTCATATCCATATTTCTATGCTTTTTCTATTACCCTTATCATGGAAATGACGTCACACATTTCCGTCGTCTGACCAAAGTGCAATTGGTTTAATATATCAATAGATATACATTATATACATTAGGAAGAGAGACAACTCTTCTTTTTTCCATTTATACCCCCCCCCCCCCCCATGCTTATACACTTTGACAATTTAATTATAGGGACGTCATTTTCGACACAAATAAAACTCCATTTTAATTAAGACGGTTACGCAGGGCACACATACAGTGTCCTATCTGTCCTAATGTCTGTGTTAAGTCAAATGATTCAAATCTGATTTGTTTCATTATAGATGTTTTATACCATGATTTATCTTGTCGCACTTTTGTGTTCATTTTCAAATTCAGCGTTTAAACTCCCTTATTACAGCAGTTTTTTATACCGTACCGGTAAATGGGGGAAGCCTATATGTTAAAATTAACCTGTACATTGATTTGGACATCTGACCAATAATTAATGGACTAACTTCCCTTACGAAGTTATGCATTAGTATATTTAGCCACTGAAATCTTATGAGAGTAGTCACTTTAGTGACCGTGTGTCTGGGACATATGAGAGAGCCACTGTTTGGCCGGCTTTTGGGACATTAACATCTCGTAATAAACAAGTTTAAATGTATTACGAGTTGTTACTTTGTCACATAACTCCGTATTTGGCGCCGATGACCTGGACTTGGAGAAGTACTACCTATACATTATGGATAAACGGGTTAAGTGAATCGTTATTATACTTTGGATTTCTGTTTCAGACTGACATATGGCAGGTAGTGAATTGGCATTGTCTATTCAACAATTAACAGAATAACTTACAAATTATAGTTTAAATGAGTTGTCAATTGAAATACCAGTTTTCGATGAAGATACATCAAAATTTAAGATATGGATAAAAAGCTATTGGAAAATGCGCCATTCTAAATAACTTCAATGAGACTAAAACACCACTTTTGGCATTCAGATAAAGTACAGGTCATGCTTCTGATTACATTTTGCGACTTTTGACTATAACTTCTACACCAAATTGGCAACAATTAAAGTCAGCACTATGTGAACATTTTTCAGAGATAACAGACAGTCATATTCAGTTTTCAAAGTTAAGCGCAATATTACGCAATTCGAATCAGAAAACATCCAAGCATTTGCAGAAAGAATTTTGAGTCCGTGTGAAGAATCTTACAAGGGTTTTTAACAACATACTGTATTAATTAATCACCAAAGTGTAGGTATTTTTATAAATGGTTTATATACTAATGATTTGAGGCAAACTATGATTAGAAACAACGCAATTCCATTCCAACAAGCTGTAGATTTAGCTACACAATACATATCAATTCGAAAACGCATTACTACGTTGATACACAACCACATCTAAAACTTTCAAATGCTTTAGTGACACTCACTAATTACCATAGACTACCAATCATCATATTAAATTTGTCAAACGAAACTGTAACACTTAATCGCGATTGGGTTATGGATAAATTGCATCAGATAGATAAAAAATATGACATTTCATTGATTGATCGGTCGAAAGAACCGCAGAGTTTATCGCAAAATATATTTTCAGTCAAGTCTATCAATGAAGGTGCTGATGTTGTTATACATAAGGCAAGTTAAATACGTTAATTCCCAAGTTATTCGTACAGACAAACAAAATAAGAGCGATTGTCTGTTCTTAGTGAGCAAACAAGCCAATTCAATAGTCAATTGTCTACGTTTGATGACATGTACCTGTCAGCTCCGTTTCAAGCGACATTGAGATTGATAGATGTTAAATTAAGACTTTAGCGAGATTTAGGTTTATACTTATTAATTAAGGTAAATCAGTTACCTGATTAGAAGATAAATACTATAAGCGTACTAGCTATATATATAATATTGTGATGGTTATTCACAACTAAAATGGAAACGCGATTGTCATAACAAGACATAAAGTTATAATTATGCGTAAATAAGAGTTAAACAAATAAATGAATTCTTGACTGTAATGGTTCCAAGAAAATTGTTGTGTATTAAATGCTATTGTAAGAATATTACTTAATCTAGCATATGGAAGAAAATTCCAACGTCCCTAGTATGAGAGAGAATCGAATTACAATTATAATCGTTTTTCAAGTTCGTTATTGGTTTAAGCGTGTTAGAATTGATATATCATATTTTAATTGTATCCGTTATAATGTCTATGACAAATTGCTTACTAACTAGTATCAATTGACACTCATATTTATTCTTTTGCATATTGTTGATGTATCGCTTTTAATTAATTCTGTTAATTCAAGACTAAGACATGCTATTGTACCTTGCTAAGAGTCAGCTAAGAGCATTGACTCGAGTGTAAGATTCCCTGCCACCTCGCAGAAGGCCGATGAAGCAGCCATTAAGATTGTTCAGGAGAAATTCCTCTTTTGTCGGAAGAGCTCATCTAACATAGTGATCCATTCCATGATGTTTCCATTATACACATGTATTCAAAGGAACTACTATACAGACGATCAATATATGCCACTGACGAAGAACATAATCTCAACAAAATAGATCATTCTTAACTTTGAGAACATGACAATACTTCTATCCCCTTATTTGCTGGACTTATACCTTGATACTACAATTTATACTGTTATTACTACTAATCTACGGAATGAATAACAACACTTCAATCAACTATATCTAAACATATTGTGTGGACTTCGTCATAAAAGGATACTACACTACAACAACTACTACTACTACAATTACTGATGCTGCTACTTCTACTGACGATTCGCCGTGAATAACTATAATTCCACATGAGTTCAAATTATTCTGGATACTACGAAGTGCTAAGAAATACAAGACTGTTGGATCGATATTAATCATCGTACTGGTTGGAGCAATATTTATATTGTTACCTTGTTGTATTGACTATTTCACGTTCATTTCTACATTATAAGTTCATACTTATTCAGTACAACTATGTTAATACGGTGTTCATTTAATTGTTTCTTTTAAATTACAAATATTCAATTTACTTGAATTGGTGAATGACTACTGTTTTCAAGTACTATACATGTTTGATAAATTTGTTATTTATCAACATAACCATTTATTAATTCCAAATACATGTATATGTTATTAATAAGAATTGGTCGTCACCGCAAGGTCTTAGATCTTTCTAAAGAATTTCGTTGTAGAATTCTTTATATAAATAACATAAAAAGGTGTGAGGATATAATCAAATAGCTTTCTCTGTGACACGGTTAGCTTTCTCTAACTGCACTGTATATTTTGACAGGCGCAATTAACCTGTACATATATTTAGATATCTGACCAATACTTAATGGACTAATTTCCCTAAAGCAGTTATGCGTTTAGTATATTTAGCCACTGAAATCTTATGAGAGTAGCCTTTTTGGTGGTCGTGTGTCTGGGACATATACTTATGAGAGAGCCACTGGTTGGCCGGCTTTTGGGACATGTACATCTCGTAATAAACAAGTTGAAATGTATTATGAGTTGTTACTTTTTTACAATTGCTACAAATACCCAAACATAACATATAACAATACAACCAAAATATCACAATATGCAAATATGATAAAATAGTGTGGACATTTGTATATAATTTGTTATAGGCACCTGATTGGGACCGTTGTTGTTTACCGGAATATATTGCATAGAATGTAAATAATTTTACATTGACTTTTTGACCCGCACTTTGCTATTAATATTAATATATCCAAACATCAAATTTTGTACAAAGTATTTCGATCCACCCTTTGTCCCATTTATACAAATGGAGGTGTATATATAAACTTATACAACTTTACGGGTTTGACGGGCGAAGGGTGGACTGCGATTTACTCAATGCGGAAGGGGGGGGGGGGGGACTAGTGATTGGCCTATCAAACCACTAGGTCGGGCTTTCAATCAAGCTTGATTGAGAGGGGAGAGGCGAGCTTGACCGAAAAATCAGATTGAAATTGATCTAATCAGAGGCCCCCATATCAAACGATTGTTAAACCATTGATCTTCACACAAAACATTGTAATTACACATAGAATGATATAGATATATTTATTTTTTAAGCAAACAAGTGATATATATATACATTTATTTTAACCAAACAATATTTTTAAAACATTGCTCTTATGTACAATTATTAGAACAGAATACGGGAGAAATGTTAAGCAATTGGAAAGTAAAGATCGAAAGTCCAAAATAGAAGAAATTAATAAGTAAAATATAGAAATTCTGAAATAATAGTCCACATGAAAATGTTGAAAGGAGAAAACAATGGCAGCTCGCCAAATGGCTTTATGCCGAAAGGCGACGGTAAACAAACCCATATGATGATGATGACTCCCCACACATTATTTTTACCTCATTGATATCAACAGGGGTTTACGCAGAGAACTCACGAAGGAGTAAAGTTTGTCCAATTTGTAGAGCAAACTTAGGCTATTGTATTCCTTGAAACAAAGGCTAAAAACCGGCCCTTTTCAGGACAAACCAAAACATAAGAAAGTCCAGATCCGCCGGTGCAAATCAGCAAGAATGTTAACATGATTATTTTCAAAAAATGCCCCATACTGCCCTCTGAGTGACAAATGGAGAAAATGCTTATCATAAGCAAATTTCCCCTCTTGTCACGATGTCTTCAAAAATGTGACTGCTGCAAAGCCGTCAGAAAGTGTCTCTTAGTAGGAAAGGGGGCGGGGGATGTTAATAGACAGATGTTGTGGTACAAAGGCCAGTTTACTCCTCCTTATATAGAAGTCCTGATTATACGACTCTTTCTCAACTTGCTCACTTTCATTTTCTTTGCTACATTTCACACTCTCATCCCCCGAGTCGTAAACAACCCCTACATTCACTTCACCGCCTTTCACTCTGTATTGCCTAGATATTCTAATTAACATCTGCTGCAGATGTGATGTAAGTGGGATAGGTTTAAAAGTCAATGGTGAAGATACTAGTTGCAGCAGACGACCTTTGAAAACATCTTTACAAAAGAAGAAATTGCTCAAAACAAGCAATTTTTCCTTTTGCCACAATCTTTTCAACTTGTTTTCAGTAATTATACCTACAATTATAGAGATTTTCCATTATTTTGAGTAGACATTTTCAGAATCGTCTGCTGCAGATTTGCTGTATGAGGGAAAGGGTGAATCAACAGGAAGTCTGTTACAGCAGACGACAGAACACAAATGCTAATAATGACTAATATTACGTTTTCCAAAGTTCTCAATTGTATTCAACAATTGAACGGAGATCTGCGAAAAAAAAAAAAAATTAACAAAATGATTACACATATGGATTAACACCTGCCTGGGCAGGCATAATAAGCATTCTAATGGATACTGCTTTTACAAAAGAATCTTGAAACCTTCTACGAATAATTGGCAAACAGTGCAGAGTCAGATCAGATTGCACACATGTGTGGAAAGGTTTAAAGCTGGTTTTGGCTCAATTATACTTTCCCACATATCGTTGCTTTCTGACGCCTCTGCAGCAGACGACTTTTGCGACAATTTGTTCAACTTTATTCAATAAATATATATAGATATTTTTCACATTATTGACAAGATGTTATCAAATATGTTTGCATCTGATTTTTCGTATCTGGGAAAGGGTTTAAGAAATTGTTTGTTGCAGATTCATTTGTACATGGGAAAGCGTTTAACAACACAATGACTAAAACTAGCCCATGAGGTAGTAGGTGAGCTATAGCTGAGAGGATTTTATTTTAATCTTTCCCTGATAGAGACGTTTTCTGACGACTCGTCAGCAGACAACGTTTTGTTATGAACCAATGTTTTTATCTCTGTTCAATGATCATACTTTTTGTATAGATGTTTTCCATATATTGCCGAGATGTCTTCAAACTCGTCTGCTGCATATTTGTTGCATGTTGGAAAGGGTTAAACTCGTCTGGTGCAGATGTGATGTACGTGAGAAAGGGTTAATGTCATCTGCTGCAGATTTGTTGAATTGAGGAGAAGGTAAGTAATGTCAGGAAATATCTTTTTAACACAACTATAGCTTAACCCCTTCCCACATAGGGACCATTTCTGACGTTTCTGCAGCAGACGACATTTGAAAATACTGTGACATTTGCCACAATATTTTCAACTCTTATTAATTTTAATAGATAAACCCCAATTTATTGAGATTTTTCAGATTGGTGTTAATATCATTTCAAAGTCGTCTACTGATAAATTGTGGGTATATGAAAGTAAGAGTTACGCTTACAGTGGCTATTGGAAAAAGAAAGAGAAGAATGATACTTACATTGGACCAACATTGTCGAAGCCAATGTCCTTGAGCTCTTGTTCTGGATCATTACCAGCTTTGCGTTCCACCTTATCCACTGAAAAAGGGAGCAAACAAATTTAACAATCATACAAGAAAGAGACTAAACAGTTTTGGTTCTGTATTTATTGACAATGAAACTTTCAAAACAATCAAAATGGCAATTTTCAAAACACTCACAACCACAATTTTCAAAAAAAGTCATAATCTCCATGTTCAAAACACTCACAATCGCCGCTTTCAAAACACTAACAATGACCATTTCCAAAACAGTCCCACTATCCATTTTGTCAAAACAGTCACAATCTCCATGTTCACAATTCTTACAACCTGCATAAAAACATACACAAATCTACATTTTCAAATCACTCGCTCCATTTCTGAAAGGCTAATTAAGAGATAAAAGCACATTTTGACATAATCATTTAAAAAATAATATTATAAACAGTCTTTGATTTATGCTGATGATAATGCATGTATTTATGCAACCGTTATCAAATTCATTTCATATACCCTCTAATTTCAAATCAAACAACTTTCTCCATTTTCAATTAATCACTTTCATTTTCTAAAAACTTACAAATGTCCATTTCCAAAATACTTACAAATCTCCACATTTGAAACACTCTCACAGTCCATTTCTAACACTTATAAAGCTCCACTTTCGAAACCCTCACACACTCTCCATTTTCACGACACTTATAGATCTCAATTTTCAAAACACTTACAAAATCTCCACTTTCGAAACACTCACATTTTCAAAACACTTACAAATCTCCACCTTTGAAACATTCACACACTCCATTTTTAAAACACTTACAAATATACAGTTTCGAAACACTCACACTTTCCTTTTTTTTGAATTCATCTACAAATATACACTTTTGAAATACTCACAATCTTCATTTTCAATACACTTACAAATATCCAAGTTCGAAACTCACACTCCATTTTTAAAACATTAACAAATCTCCCTTTTCGAACCCTCAGACTCTACATTTTCAAAACACTTATAAACCTCCACTTTCGAAACACTTACACTTTCTTTTTCAAAACATTTACAAATCTCCACTTTCGAAACTCACATTCTCCAATTTCGAAACACTAACAAATCTCCACTTTTGAAACAGTTACACTCTCCATTTTCAATTTTTGTTTTGAAATGTCCACTTTTGAAATACTCACACTTTCCATCTTCAAAACTGTTACAAATCTCTACTTTCGAAATTCACACTCTCCATTTTTAAAACACTAACAAATCTACACTTTCGAAACACTCACTCATTTCATTTCAAAACACGTACAAATCTCCACTTTCTCAACTTTTGAAACACTCAAGTCGCCTACTTACCATAGTATGCACCACGTGGATCTCTCTTACACACCATACACACGATAGCGACTGCTATCAACAAAACCACAATTATACCGAAGATAACGCCGATTATCAGCCAAATGTTAGGCGGGGACTGTGGAATAACTGAAATGAGAAAAGACGACTTTATATATCAGCCAATCAGTGTGGAATCACTTGAACAATTACTGAAAGGAGAAAAGTTATTCAATTAAACCTTTCAACCAAAAGACGCATTTTGAAGCATCTGAAGCAGATGACTTTTGACAAAATTGTGACAAAAGGAGAAATTGTTCAAAAACAAGCAATTTCCACTTTTTCCACAAGGTTTTCTAACTTTTTTTATTAATTAAACCTACAATTATAGAGAATTTCCATATTTTGAGTAGACATTTTCAAAGTCATCTGTTGTAGATTTGCTGTATGTACACAAGGGGGCGTTTTCTGTGCCCTGAATAATTAATGCCACCTCTCAGCCATTAACCCCACATACAACAAATCTGCAGCAAACGACTTCGAAAACATAGTGTCAAAAACCTGGAGTTATATCACGACGTTTCCTGGGTTAGCTACCAGAACTACTGGTCCACTTTTCCTGACACCAAACAATCAGTCGTAATGCTAACCCCGCAAACCCTGAGCACCAAGGAGGGCAGCCATTACTACCATATTTAAAGTAGGGTTAATGAGAGAAATTGCGTCTTGAATAGACCAGTTTTCTCCTTTCTTAGGCAAGTGGGTAACTGTTAACAAATATTGTGGACAAAGGTGAAATGGTTCATTATGAAGATAATGAATACCGTCCCTTTCACCCATAATGTTTTTCTTAACCCTTTCCCATATACAATAAATCTGAAGCAGACGCCTTTGAAAGTATACCCAACACATCTGGAAACTCCCTTTAAATGAAAGTACAATAATTGAATAGATTTGAAAACATGGTGACAAAAGGAGATCTATACTAAAGATATGCAGCAGGGTTAAAGTGCAGTTTATGGTAAATTCTTTTCACATAAACTGTTATTATGATGAGAGTGATGTGTTCGGGTTTTACTCCGTTCCAACACTATTTCAGTTATATCATGGCAACAGTTCACTTATTCATAATCCCTAGGTCAACACACCAGTAGTAGGCTAGGAAGTGTGCCTTGCCACAATGGCAGTCCAACATGATCACAGCGCCACCACTAGGCCACGGCGGATTCCTCTGATGGTAGTGTTATGATTCATACATTGATACGAAATACCAGAGACACTATATTACATCCTTGTCTTATCTGTATGAATTTAACCATTCCCACAAATCGACGCTCTCTGACGCCTCTACAGCAGATGACTTTTGAAATCATTGTGACAAAAGGGGAAATTGCTCAAAATAATCAATTTCTCCATTTGCAACAGTGATTTCAACTTTATTCAATAATCATATTATGATTTATAGAGATTTTCTAAATGTTTTGCCTTGATAATTTCAAGGTCATCTGCTGAAGATTTGTTGTATGTGAGAAAGAGTTAAAATGTCTAGATTTAACCATTTCCGACCACATGTGCAGCAGACCGAAATAGCAGATGTTGAGCAATTTTCTACTTTTACCAAAATGTTTTTCAACTATACTCAATAATTATACTTTCACTAATAGAGATTTTCCATTTTTTTGCTCTTTTTTTTCAAAGACGCCTGCTGCAGATTTGTTGCATGTTGGGAATGGGTTATATGGATGTATTTGGAATTGCAAAGTCAAGCAGGTTAATTATATTTATATGTTCAGAGATTTAGTTTTTTTTCCACCCATGTTTATGTTATAATAATCAAGAGATATTTGTCAAACATTATGCCCGCGCTTTTGTGTTAAAGGTCACTGTGACCTTGACCTTTGAACGGATGACCTCAAAATCTATAGAGGTCATCTATTGGTCATGCTTTACCAAGTTTGAGTACTGTAGGTCAAAGCATTAATAAGCTATTAATCATTTCTAAAGTGGTTGGCATGAAGCATCCTGTGTTCTAACTTGCAGATTACTGTCAAGTATGATTTAGTGTTAAAAATGTATGCAAGCAATCGATTCTAGTTATTCAAAGCTCAATCTCAGTTCCATTTTTAAATACTGTCAATCATTAGCTTAAAATGTGTATACCTAAAATGTCCGGGCAAATTTCAGATATTTGTTTTTCACTTGAGAAGACATTTAAAGATATTCCTTTTTTAGTATTGACATGTTTAAAAATATTTCAACCTAATTTAAGGTAAAGAATGCAGCTGTTTATTGAAAATCAAATAGCATAGCATATTTCAAGGCTTCTATATTATGGTCTTTAACCCTTTCCCACATATAGACGCCTTCTGACGCCTCTGCAGTAATTTCTCCTTTTGCCACAATGTCTTCAACTTCTTTCAGTAAATATACCCTCATTTATCCTGTCACGTCTAGCAATTTCGACCCGATAACAGGGTGCTGTATATTTCTTTTGATATACGTCAGTTGGTCACGTGATAAGCTGGTGGGCACCTGCTAGTCGGGACTACTTTATTTTTAGCAAGAGTCGCTGTAAATTCTAACTTCAATCGATAAAAAACAGCAAATATCGTTGATAAATTGACAGCGATTCCAGTTGTTTAAATAAATAAATATTTAATTGAACTTAATTTAGGATAAATAGAATAATAGGTTGGTGCCGTGGATTGAGAAAGTTTTTCTGGCTCTGCACCATAATTTATCGGATTCGCCTTCGGTTCACACGATAAATTACTCCACCTTGCCAGATAAACTTTCTCAATCCACGGCACCAGCCTATTATTCTCTATTTATAGGGATTTTCCACATTTTTGCTTATATGATTTCAAAGTCTTCTGCTGCAGATTTGTTGTTTATGGGAAAGAGTTATTTTATTTGGCTCATCTCTGTAAGAAACAATAACAATAAACAGTAAAAAGTAAGTTAATCCTTTCTAATATATATACCTATTTTGATGCTTCTGCAGCAGATAACGTTTGCTACAATATTTTCAACTATATGCAATAATTGTAATTTCTGTAATAGAGAATTTCAATATTTTAGCATAAATGTTTTCAAATTTGTCTGCTACAGATCTTTAGTATATAGGAAAGGGGTTAACCCTTTCCCTCATATATACTCTTTCTGACGCCTCTGCAGCAGACGGCTTTTTGAAAACATCGTGACAAAAGAAGAAAATGCACAAAACCAGCAATTTCTCCATTTGCCACAATGTTTTCCACTTTTAGTCACAGGTTATCAATTCAATTATAGAGATTTTCTATTTTTTGACAAAACATGTTCAAAGTCATCTGCTGCATAATTGTTGTATGAGAGAAAGAGTTAAACCTTTCCCTGGTATAGATGACAAGAGCCTATGTTAGTCTTCACTGATTTTTTTCACATTTTTTCTTTAGTTTGACTTAACATGGATGAAAGAGAACTTTTGCGTAAAATCAAGACATGTGTCCCCTGGGAGAAGAATTGGACACTAAGTGAGTATTGTTTGTGCAGTGTTTTATGCTGCTTTCAACAATTGTTCAGATATATTACTGCATTTCCTGGGGCAGGTTACAAAAACTACTGATCCATTTATCCTGACACCAACAGGTCAGTTTGTGATGATGACACGACAGTCCTTAATGCCCAGGGAAGAAAGCCATTACTACAATTTTAAAGTCTTTCCTTTGACTCAAGTTGGGATTGATTGATTGTTTGGCAATTTACCCCGCTTTCAACAATCTTTCAGTTATATCACGGTGTTTCCTGGGTAAGTTACCAGTACTACTGGTCCATTTATCCTGACACCAACAAGTCATTTGTAATGCAAACCCCGCAACCCTGAGAACCAATGAGGGTAGCCATTACTAACATGTTTACCATTAAAGTGGTTCTGACAAACTAAAACAAAGTTATGACCAATTAACCTTTTCCACCTGTAAACGCATTCCGACGCATCTGCAACAGACCACTTTTAAAAACTTTGACGCAAAAGGAGAACATGATGAGCAATTTTTCCATTTGCCGCAGTGTTTTCAACTTTATTAAAAAGATATAATATCAAATATGTAGACGTTCCTTATTTTTACCCATAAGTTTACTACAAAGTTGTCTGCTGCATATTTGATGTATGTGGGAAAGGGTTAATGCCAAAACTGATTGACAGACTGATGACGGACGGAGAAGTGAACTGTACGCATCTCCCTGCATTACAGACAGGCCACACAATAACCTGCTGATGGACGTCAACGTTATATCTAGTGACAGAGCTCGAGATCAGGGGAGTTTTTAAGGCTCTAAATATCCTTATTTGATCCAACACCTATGTTGTGGGTACTCAAAAGAATCTTTTGAACGAGAAAATTATTTTGAGCACCCACAACATAGGCTTTTAATGAGCGCTTAGTGATATAGTCGAAGAAAGACAGTTTTAACCCGTTCCCTCATATGGACGCTTTCTGAAGCCTGTGCAGCAGTCAACTTTTGAAAACATTGTGACGCTCAAAACGAGCGTTTCTGCTTTTGTCACAATGTTTCAATTCTTTTTAATAATTAAGCCCTTATTTGTGGAGATTTTTCATGTCTTTGCCAATATGTTTTCGAAGGCGTCTGCTGCAGATGTTGTTGTATGTGGGAAAGGGTTAAATGATTGCTTAGAGAGATACAGTCAAAGAAAGACATGTTTACTCCTTATCTAGTCCTATGTAATGAACGTTAAGGTTACAACTAATGGGCAAAGCTTTGTATATTATATTTGTACCTGCTTCTGGACCTAAGATATTATGTGTACCATTTGGATAACATTTCAACAAGAGGGCTATGAGGCCCTGGATCGCTCACCTTAGAATGGGCTAATTAAGACTTAACCGTTTCAGCGCCAATGGCAATATCATCAAGACAAACTTTCTGATAAAAAATTTATCAATTCAAAAATGCGATCTCTAGTGTTAACAAGATTGTTCTTCAATCGGCCTAGTGACCTAGTTTTTGAACGGACATGACCTATAGTCGAACTTGGTCTAGATATCATCACTAAGACAAACATTCTGACAAACTTTCAAAAACATGTTAACAAGATTTTCATTTAATTTAATTGTTTGTAATAAGTTATTAGACTTTCATAAACAAATCTTCATACAGGCTGTTTCTCTGGTCTCTCTAGCAGACAATTTGTGTAAGTTATTGTGAGAAAAGGAAAAAATACTTTTTTTAAAAATATTTTCAAATATTCAAATTTTGTGTTTAACTTCCAGTTGTCTGCAAATATAAGTTTGTTGCTAAACAGGTGACTGATCACACAATTTTGACTCTATACATCCCTTTAAAATACAAACAAGAGCACCGTGGAGCGAACACCAACGCTCATCGGTTATGTTCTAAGTCGTAAAAGGGGCATTACAGAATAATTATAACAACCAGTTATGTGACTTGTTCCTAGGAACATGTGTACCAAGTTTCATTTGAAAATGATGAATGGTTGTTGAGTTATGAGGTAAGGTTAAGGGTTTGTTACGACGCAGACACTGATGACGACGGCATGGGTAGCACCATAACCCGACGTATTTTCTTCGAAAACAGTTGAGCTACAAATCTGTAGCGATGACTCTGAAACATCTTCAAAAATATAGAAAAAGTCTGAAAGTATTGAAGTATAATTATTGAGGAGACCTGAAAACGTTGTGGCAATCATCATGAGCAATTTCTCCTTTTGCCACAATGTTTTCAAAAGTCGTCTGTTGCAGATGAGTCCGCTGCTGAGAAAGGAAGAGCTCTAGATAAGGTGCATTCGTCATTTACTAAAATCCTTATTTGGCACTCAATCCCTATGTTGCTGGTACTCAAAAGGATAGTCAATTATTTTGAGTACCAACAATATAGGGCTTGGCTGAGCAATAAGGGAGATATTATAGGGAGCGAACAGACCAATTAAGTCTCATGTTATCGAGTCCCTCTTAAAATCAGCCAACCCACGAGAAAACAAACATTGTGAACTCTGTGTAAGGAATCGACCCGGATCAGCCTAAGCATGCCGCTCAGGCTTATCCGGATAGACACTTTTCGCCTCCTGTGAATATTGTGTCTCAGGAATCATTACTCTATACCTCTATCCCCCTGAGACGGAATGTGTTGGCTCGAATCAGTCTGAACAGAGAGTGCAGGCTGATATTGGTCGATACATTACGCAGAGGACATTATGATGGTTTTCTCGCCGGACGACTCAAAACACTTACCATGTGGAAAAACCTCCTCACCGTACATGGAGAAATTAAATTCATATCTGTCATGTGGGTGACTGATGATGAGGCTGTACTCTCGGCCCTCGCCTTGGTCCCCTGCTAACATATTATACACTTCGAACTGGTCCTCGTTCATATGAGGGTCACTCGGTACCCTGACCGTTATGAGCTTGTTGTTATCAAAAGGCATAAAATACGTCTCTAGAATTTTACTAGGTAACTCGATTCGTTCTGGAATGTAAGTACAGCCACATGGGATTCATTTAAAAGACAGTTTTAACTGTCAATCTTCAATAGCTATGAGCAAGTTGGCTATAAGGCTTTCATTTATCGCCAGAAAGAAAATGGCAATTCTGTATTAAATTCCTATCTACATTGTTTGAAAAATTCTTACAATTTATTATCATTTCTCATGTTATGTAGTAGGTATTTTCTTTGTCCGCCTGTAAGGACTATAACAAATGTGTAATGTTTATCTTCACTAAAACCTTTTGACCTTGACATTTGTTGCAAATTAACTGGAAAAGGAGTTACTCTTTTCCTCGAATAGATGCTTTCTGACGCCTCTGCAGCAGAAGGCTTTTTGAAAAGCATTGCGACAAAAAAAGTAATTGCTCAAATCGAGCAATGTTTCCGTTGTCACCATGTTTTCAATTAATGTTTAATAATCGTACTTTCATTAAAAGGGAGTTTCCAAAAAAATTCAAAATGTTTTCAAAGTCGTTTGCTGAAGATTTGTTGTATGTGGAAGAGTTGTAATACATACTTATTGCGGTAAGCCCCGTCGTCTCATTCTTCACTTCTATGTAAATGTACCAATTATATTGCATCTGTTGTGCATAAAACGGGTCTGTTGTAGCGTTGCTTACAAGCACGAAGATCATTCCTGGACTGACATTGTATGTTTTGTTGGGTTGACTATGGATGTGAATTTTACCTGTAATATAAACAAAGTACCTATATAACCCTTTCCTTCATATATATACTTTCTGACGCCTCTTAAATCGACTGAACTCCAGATACCCAACTGTCGAAAACAAATAAAATATCCAATTTTAAGAAAAGAAGTGTTATTTTTGTATTTGGGGCATTAAAATATAATAACTGACATATTACATACCCCTATAATCGGTGAGATTTTCTTGTTTTCGATACTTTTTCCATCGCAAATTCTACCCTGTCTGTAAGGGGGTAAGTATTTTTTAAATAGGAAACTCTTTCATCGGGACAATTGAAAACGACTCAAGTGATACATTTTCTACCCCGGTTTTACTTGGATAACCTAAAGAATAACATTAAGGGCGAATTCGAGTTCGTGTTTTTTTCGTGCCATCTGGATTTCAGTCGCTTTAAGTGTGAACCTGTTTGTTAACTATCCCATGACACATATTCGAACTTGCCCTAGATATCATCAAGACGAAATGATCATGCTCAAGTTGAAAATGCGGATTCCAGAGTGTTAACAAGATGTTCCTTTAATTTGGCCTAGTGACCTAGTTTTTGACCCAACATGACATATATTCAAACTTGGCCTAGATATCACTAAGACAGACAAAGTGTCAACATGCTCAAGCCAAAAATACGGCTTTCAGAATGTTAACAAGAGTTTCATTTAATTTGATATAGTGACCTAGTTTGTGACTCCACATAACCCAGTTTCGATTCCTCCTAGATTTGATGAAGATATATGGCCTGATAATCTTTCATGAAGATTGGATGCAAACTGTTGCCTCTAGAGTGTTAACAAGCAACTAATGACAACTGAAGACGGACGACGGACAAAAGGCGATCTAAAACATTCTCACAATGTTTTCAAATGTAGTCTGCTGCAAATCAGTCAATATGTCAAAAATTGCTCAATATTGGTAAATGACCTTTTCCTCTTTGTATAAGCAAAGATATGTCAATTATTTTAATAGAAGTGACCCCACTTATCTTATTGATAAAAGGAAACATTTCCTTTTTCAATAATATTTTCAAATATTCAAAACTCTTACGCGAGAAAACCAACATTGTGGACTCTGCGTAAAGTATCGATCCGGATCAGCCTAAGCATGCCGCTCAGGCTTATCCTGATAGACACTTTTCGCCTCCTGTGGATTTTCTGTTTCAAGAATCATTACTCTATACCTCTATCCCCTGAGACGGAATGTGTTAGCCCAGATCAGTCTGCACGGCCTGGATACATCACGCAGAGGACATTACGTTGGTTTTCTCGCGGGACGGCTCAAATGGTTATCAAAGCACTTACCAGGTGGCAAAACCTCCTCACCGTACATGGAAAAATTAAATTCATATCTGGCATGTGGGTGACTGATGATGAGGCTGTACTCTCGGCCTTCGCCTTGGTCACCTGCTAACATCTTGTACACTTCGAATTGGTCCTCGTTGTTATGAGGGTCACTCGGTACCCTGACCTTTATGAGCTTGTTGTTATTATAAGGCATAACATAAGTCTCTAGAATCTTACTAGGTAACTCGATTCGTTCTGGAATGTAAGTACAGACAGCCACATGGGATTCATTGAAAATACAGTTTTAACTTTTTCCAACATACAACAAATCTGCAGCAGCTGACTTTGAAAAAGTAAAGTTATACGTATGGAAAATCTCTAAACATGGAAATAACAGTTATTTAAAAAAAAAGTTGAAATAATTGTTGCAAAATGAGATAGCTTCTGTATGTGGGTTAGGGTTAAAGCTTTCCAACATACAATTTTAAACATCTGTATTAAATGAAATCTGCTGGTCGAAAATGCTTATTATTAGCAATTGCTGCTTTTGACACAATGATTTAAAAATGTGTCACTACAGAGGTGTGAACATGTGTCTACATGTGAGGAGAATTATTTACTATGTTTATTAACCCTTTACCTCATATAGACGCTTTATGATGCCACTGCAGCAGACGACTTATGAATTAATTGTAACAAAGGAAGAAATTGCTCAATATTTGTTGCATTTTCAAGAGTATTTCAGTCATATCACGGCGGCCAGTTCATCTACTAATGTGTTTCCTAGATTTCTCACACCAGTAAACCACACATCATACTTTCCAAGAAACTGGCTGCGTTTCCACATAGACTGTAAGCCCATTGGTAAAAGACGAAAGACGCTTCTCATTTTCAACAGTATTTCAGTCATATCACGGCGGCCATTTCATCTACTAATGTGTTTCCTAGATTTTTCACACCAGTAATCCACACATCATACTTTCAAAGAAACTGGCTGCGTTTCCACATAGACTGTAAGCCCATTGGTAAAACACGAAAGACGCTTCTCACAGTAACGTTTGTCAAACGTCGGAAAGAATGTTGGCAACCCCAGGCTTGACAGCTCGTGTCACTACCGACTGCGCTACCGGGGCTCGGCAGAATAATTAAGAAATAAATTAAGTAAATTGCCAACGCAGCTTAAGTTTGTACAGCTGCTTAAATGTCAATCTCAGAGAGTTATGAGCAAGTTGGCTGCAAGGCTTTCATTTACCGCCAAAAAGAAAATGGCAATTCTGTATTAAATACCTACCTACATTGTTTGAAAAATTCTTACAACTTATTATTTTTATTTCTCAAATTATGTAGTAGGTATTATCTTTGTCCGCCTGTAAAGACTATTATAACATGTGTAATGTTTATCTGCAATAAAACCTTTTGACCTTGACATGTGTTGCAAATTAATGGGGAAAGGAGTAACCCTTTTTTCATATACATGGTTTCTGACGCCTCTGCAGCAGACGGCTATTTGAAAAGCATTGCGACAAATAAAAAAAATTCTTACAACTTATTTTTTTTTCTTCTCAAGTTATGTAGTAGGTATTATCTTTGTCGGCCTATAAAGACTATATAACATGTGTAATGTTTATCTGCAAAAACCTTTTGACGTTGACATTTGTTGCAAAATAATGGGGACAGGAGAAACCCTTTTCCTGATATAGATGCTTTCTGAGGCCTCTGCAGCAGACGGCTTTTTTAAAAAACATTACGACAAAAGAGGAAATTGCCCAAATCGAGCAATTTCTCCTTCGTCACCATGTTTTCAACTAATATTTAATTGTCGTACTTTCAGTTTCCAAAAAAAAAAAAATCGGAAATGTTTTCAAGGTCGTCTGCTGCAGATGTGTTGCATGTGGGAGAGTAGTCATACATACTTGTTGCGGTAAGCCCCGTCGTCTCATTCTTCACTTCTATGTAATAGTACCAAGTATATTTCATATGTTGTGCATAAAATGGGTCTGTCGTAGCGTTGCATACAAGGCCGAAGATCATTCCTGGACTGACATTGTATGTTTTGTTGGGTTGACTATGGATGTGAATTTTACCTGTAAATAAACAAATCACCCATTTAACCCTTTCCTCCATATATATACTTTCTGACGCCTCTTAAGCAGACGACCTTTGAACTCATAGTGGCAAATGGAGGAATTGCTCATAATGAGATATTTCTACATTTGCCACAATGATTTCAACTGTATCTAATAATTTCAAAGTCGTCTGCTGCCGATTAATTATATGTGAGAAAGGGTTTATCCTTTTTCCACATAAAGGGGCATTTTGACAATGGGAGAAATGTCTCATTATGAATAATTTTTGAAAATGTTTCTTTACTGTCCGCAATTGCAAGCTATAAATTTGACAGTTTCGGGTCGAACTTGCCACTTCCGGGTCACGTGACAAAGGTTTCCATTAAGAGCTGTCCCAGGAATGATACAAATGCCATCAGCTTGGCCAGATACCTAAGTAACTATCTATATTGATCAAGATTAGAATACAATTTGAGTTAAAAAATTCGCGCCCAGCAGATCATAACTTGCCAGTGATGTGGCAAACTTTATTGTACACACTTTCATGCACAAAAAAACTGTTGCATTTTAACAACTTATAATTCATATTTGATAAACAAAACTATTTATGGGATCGGAATTAATCTAATAACAGTTTTAACATTAATTTATCACCACAAGCATTATTTTATTCTTAAAGAATAGTTTTACTAATAAATTGATAATTTTGAGAAATTCCCACTGGCTGACCCGAAAGTGTTGTATATGAACTAGGTCAAATTATCTGCTAGTTTGGCATAAACAACTTAAATATCCTACAAATGTATGTGCAAATCATACATGTATTACTAAAAGTATGACTACAATGGGCAATATTCGCAGTGACAGGTAATCAACAATTTTGAGATTTTGCTTTCGCTCGAATCGATGCAGTCAAGCGTTTCGTGATAACGACATCCGTAGTTGAAATGACAACGTCCGCAATCGTAGTGAAACTAGCCAAGCTAATGGGAAAATACTTGATAATCAAATTGTCAAAATACTATATCATTCTCGAATACTAAACATTTTTTGCCAAATGTGACCTGGAATTGTCGATGACCCAGAACTGTTGATTTAGTTTACTGTACAACAATTATTTTAAAAGTAGACCTTTGAAGATTTCTTTTGACAAAATTAGGAATTTCTCCTATTGTCACAATGTCTTCCACTTTATATAACTATTATGATTCAAAATATTGTTAATTTTCAATCCAAAATATTTCTAAATAATTACTTCCTTTTTCCATATTGTATGTCATATCCCTTTCAATTTTTTCTTATTGTTCCTAATTATTCCTTCTCAATATGTCAGATTGCATCTCTGACAGGAAAGTGTCAATTATCTATGTTTTATTTTACCATCTGTGCCAATTATACCCTTTAAGTCTTAAACATGTCACCAGCATTTGATGTGAATGAGAGTGTGTTCACAGCTTTGCTCAAAGACTGCTGACCAGAAGTATATAACATGCAGACTCAAACTTCAAATGGCATTAATGCGAGGGTAAACAACGTTACCAAACAACAACTCAAAAGTAAGTTGTTCAAAGATACGTCTAATTGCTGTCAGTTTTCAATACGGAGAACCTATCAAAGTCTGTCAGTTTTTTGGATTACCAAAGTATTGTGACTAACTTGAGTACAAGTGACTAATTACTATTTGTGAAATAAATGTAATTTTATTATTGGAGATCCAATATTTAATGAAAAAGGACAACTCTGGTGGAGAAGTATATTTGTTTTAACTTTTGTTTTGTATTGAGTAATATTCACTACCACACATATATTTGCAACATAAACATTTGTTAAAGAATCTGGCTACGATACTTTTAAGCTGTATGAACTTGTTCGGTGCCTCATTGTTTGGACTTAAAATTACAATTTAAATGATAATTCCCTAATATGGAAATAATGTACTATTGTGGTTGCCACCCAGTTTCATAGCTGTTGACATTTAGCCAGGAGACTTTTCACATTTTTTCAAAGTCGCTTCCTGCAGATTTGTTGTATATTGGAAAGGGTTAGACGTATTAACTTTTGGCATGCTAGCGGCGGGTTGAAGATGACATTGCTAAAAGTTTGGATCCAGATCAGACCTCACAAAACTAGAGGACTGATCTGAATCCCAAATTGTTTTACACTCAGATTCTATTTCAGTTAACATTCAGTAAACATTTGAGGAAAACAATATTTCCTTTAAATTTTTCACATAACAATATAGCATACGAACATAACTTAGAATGCAAAGAATGAAGTGTCGTATGCTTTGTAATTCACCCTGCACGTTACACATGTTTCAACAGTATTTCAATCATATCCCTGCATCTCCTATGTATGATACAAGTCATATCCCTGCGTCTATTAGGATATTTTACCAGTCATATCCCAGCATCTCCTAGGTATAATACCAGTCATATACCAGAGTCTATTAAGGTATTTTAACAGTCATATCCCAGCATCTCCTAGGTATAGTACAAGTCATATCCCAGCATCTCCTAGGTATATAAACATTCATATCCTAGCGTCTATTAGGGTATTGTACCAGTCATATCTAGGCAACTCCTATGTAAATAACCTTATCCCTGCGTTTATAAGGGTATTTTACCAGTCATATTCCAGCATCTCCTAGGTATATACCTGTCATATCCCAGCATCTCCTAATTATATACCTGTCATATCCTAGCATCTTCTAGGTATATACCTGTCATATCCTAGCATCTCCTAGTTATATACCTGTCATATCCCAGCATCTCCTAGGTATATACCTGTCATATCAGCATCTCCTAGGTATATACCTGTCATATCCCAGCATCTCCTAGGTATATAACTAGTCGTATCCCTGTGTTTATTAGGATATTTTACCAGTCATATTCCTGTGTCTATTAAGATATTTTACCAGTCATATTCCTGTGTCTATCAGGATATTTTACCAGTTATATTCCTGTGTCTATTAGGATATTTTACCAGTCATATCCCAGCATCTCCTAGGTATATAACCCGTCATATTCCTGCGTCTATTAGGGTATTTTACCAGTCATATCACTGCGTCTCCTAAGTTTATAACCAGTCATATCCCGGCGTCTATTAGGGTATTTTACAAGTCATATCACTGCATTTTCTTGGTATATAACCACTCATATCCCTGTGTCTATCATGGTTTATTACCAGTTACCAGTCATATTCCTGCGTCTATTAGGGTATTTTATAAGTCATATCCCTCCATAACCTTGGTATATTACCATTGATATCACCGCATGACATTGGTTTATTACCAGTCATAACCCTGTGTCTCCTAGGTATATAACCCGTCATATCCTTGCACCTCATTGGTATATTACCAGTCAGTACTGTGGTATAATACTGTGTCTATAAGAGTATATTACCAGACTTATCCATGTATCTATTATATTCTAACTTGGCCTAGATATTATCAATACAAACTTTCTGACAAAGTTTCAATATGCTCAAATTTAAAATGCGGCTTCCAGATTGTTAACAAGATATTCCTTCAATTTGGCCTAGTGACCTAGATTTTGACCCGACATGACCTATATTCCAACACGGCCTAGATATCAATCACTAAGACAAACATTCTGACAAAGTTTCAAAATGCTCAAGCCAAAAATGTGACTTCCAGAGTGTTAACAAGATTTTCCTTTAATTTGGCCTAGTGACTTAGTTTTTGACCGGACATAACCCATATTCAAACTTGGCCTAGATATTATCAAGACAAACTTTCTGACAAAGTTTCAACATGTTCAAGATTTTCCTTAAACTTGGCATTGTGACCTAGATTTTGACCGGACATGATCCATATTCGAACTTGGCCTAGATATCACTAAGACAAACATTCGACAGTCAAAATGCTCAAGCCAAAAATGAGGCTTCTCGATATCATCAATACAAAATCAATATGCTCAAGTTTAAAATACGGGTTCCAGAGTGTTAACAAGATTTTCATTCAATTTGGTCTAGTGACCTTGTTTTTGACCCAACATGACCTATATTCAAACTTGGCCTAGATATTACTAAGTCAAACATTCTGACAAAGTTTCAACATGCTCAATTCAAAAATACGGCTTTCATATTGTTAAGAAGATTATCATTTAATTTGATATAGTGACCTAGTTTGTCACTCCACATGACCCAGTTTCGAACTTGGCCTGGATTTGATGGAGATATATGCCTGATAAACTTTACTGAAGATTGGATGCAAACTGTTGCCTCTAGAGTGTTAACAAGCAAATAATGACGACGAACGACGGACAAAAGGCGATCACAAAAATCACCTTGAGCACTTCGTGCTCTAGTAAACTAAATAATTCTCACAATGCTTTCAACTTTAGTTTGCTGCATATCAGTCAAAATGTGTCGAAAATTGCTCATTATTAGTAAAGGACCTTTTCTTCTTTGTATAAACAAAGATATGCCATTTTTTTTAAATAGAAGTAACCTCTCTTATCTTATTCTTTAATTGTTCGAAACATTGCAGATATATCTCAAAATTATTAGAATTTTCAATATTTATAATTTTTTGGTAATTAAGAAGACTTTCATAAAAAATACTTCTGGTCTCTCCAGCATATTGTGAGAAGAAATTTCCTTTTTCAATAATATTTTCAAATATTCAAACCTCAACCGCGAGGAAACTAACACTGTGGACTCTGCGTAAAGTATCGACCCAGATCAGTTTAAGCACACCGCTCAAGCTTATCCTGATAGACACTTTTCGTCTGCTGTGGATTTTCTGTTTCAGGAATAATTACGCTATACCCCTATCCCCCTGAGACGGAATGTGTTGGCTGGATCATTCTGAACGGACTGTGTAGGCCGATATGTGTCGATACATTACGCACAGGACAATATGTTGGTTTTCTTGCGGGACGTTTCAAATGGTTATCAAAACACGTACCAGGTGGCAAAACCTCCTCACCGTACATGGAGAAATTAAATTCATATCGGTCAAGAGGGTGTTTGATGATGAGGCTGTACTCTCGGCCCTCGCCAGGTTCCCCTGCTAACATCTTGTACACCTCGAACTGGTCCTCGTTGTTATGAGGGTCACTTGGTACCCTGACCTTTATGAGCTTGTTGTTATCCTGAGGCCTAAAATAAGTCTCTAGAATTTTACTAGGTAACTCGATTCGTTCTGGAATGTAAGTACAGCCACATGGGATTCATTGAAAAAACAGTTTTAACTCTTTCCAACATACAATAAATCTGCAGCAGATGACTTCGAAAAAGTAAAGTTATAAGTATGGAAAATCTCTAAACATGAAAGAACAGTTATCTAAAAAAAAAGTTGAAACAATTTTTGCAAAAGGGGAAAGCTTCTATATGTGGGCAAGGGTTTAAACTTTCCAACATACAATTTTAAACATCTGTATTAGATGAAATCTGAAAACATGGTCGGAAATGCTTATTATTAGCAATTGCTGCTTTTGACACAATGATTTAAAAATGTGTCGCTACAAAGGTGTCAAAATGTGTCTACATGTGAGGAGGATTATTCAATATTTTTAGTAACCCTTTACCTCTTATAGACGCGACGCTTTATGACGCCACTGCAGCAGACGACTTTTGAATTCATTGTGACAAAAGAAGGAATGGCTCAAACTAAGAAATTTATCCCTTTGCCACAATGTTTTCAACTTCTTTCAGCAACATTACAATCATTTAAAAAAACATTCCATTGTTTTGTTCAGATAATCTCAAAAGTAATCTGCTGCAGATTTAATGTATGTGGGATGGGAAAGTGTTAGTGACCTGTTGCAAACCTGTCAATGTAGACCTTTGATTAAATACTCCATTTTCAACAGTATTTCAGTTATATAACGTCTACCAGTTTGTCTTGAATGTGTTTCCAGGCCTACTTAGACCTGTTATCCACACAATATTATTTTAAGTCAACTGGCTACCCTTCCACATTGACTATTTAGCATATTGGATAAATAAAAAAAGACTTTTGACAATCATTGGAAAAAATAAATGGCCAATGGTGTACCCTTTCCCATGTGCAGACGCATTTTGACACATCTTCAAACTAATTAATATTGATTGATTGGGGTTTAACGCCGTTTTAAACACTATTTCAGTCATATCAAGGCGGCAAGTTCATCTACTCATGTGTTTCCTAAATTTTTCACACCAGTAATCCACACAACATGCTTTTCAAGCAACTGGCTGCGTTTCCACATAGACTGTAAGCCCATTGGTTAAATACGAATAATGTTTGTCACAGTAACGCTTGTCAAACGTCGGAAAGAATGTTGGCCTAGCTGGGATACAAACTCATAACCCCTGGATTGACAGCCCGTGTCACTACCGACTGAGGTACAAAAAGCTATAATATTCTGCCTTAATACTATTGTTCAACTAAGCTTAAGTTTGTACAGCTGCTTAAATGTCAATCTACAACAGTTATGAGCAAGTTCGCTACAAGGCTTTCATTTATCGCCAGAACGAAAATTTCAATCTATATTGATAACATACTTACAATTTATTATTTTTATTTCTCATGTTATGTAGTATGTAATTTGTGTGTCCGCCTGTAGGACTATAAAACATGTGTAATGTTTATCGTCAATAACAACTTTTGACCTTGACTTTTGTTGCAAAATAACGGGGACAGGAGAAACCCTTTCCCTGATATAGATGCTTTCTGAGGCTTCTGCAGCAGACGGCTTTTTTAAAAAACATTACGACAAAAGAGGAAATTGCCCAAATCGAGCAATTTCTCCTTTGTCACCATGTTTTCAACTAATATTTAATTATCGTACTTTCATTTAAAGGGAGTATCAAACAAACAAAAAATCGGGAATGTTTTCAAGGTCGTCTGCTGCAGATTTGTTGTATGTGGGAGAGTAGTAATACATACTTGTTGCGGTAAGCCCCGTCGTCTCATTATTCACTTCTTTGTAATAGTACCAAGAATATTGCATCTGTTGTGCATAAAACGGGTCTGTCGTAGCGTTGCTTACAAGGGCGAAGGTCATTCCTGGACTGACATTGTATGTTTTGTTGGGTTGACTATGGATTTGAATTTTATCTGTAATATAAACAAAGCACCCATTCAAACTTTTTCCTCGTACATATACTTTCTGGCGCCTGTGAAGCAGACGACTTTTGAAATCATATTGGCAAATGGAGGAATTGCTCATAATGACAATTTATACATTTGTCACAATGATTGCAACTGTATTTAATAATCATACTATCATTTATGGAGATTTTCTATTTTTTTGGGCTTGATCATTTCAAAGTCGTCTGCTGCAGATTAATTATATGTGGGAAAGGGTTAATCCTTTTTCCACATAAAGGGGCATTGTGACAACAGGAGACATTTCTCATTATGAATGATTTCTGCTTTTACAGTTGACTTTTGAAGATTTTGTTTGACAAAATTAGGAATTTCACCTATTGTCACAATGTCTTCCACTTTATATAACTATTATGATTCCAAATATTGTTAATTTTCAATCCTAAATATTTCTATATGATTACTTCCTTTTTCCATATTGTATGTCAAACCCCTTTCAAATCTTTCTTTTTTTTCCTAATTAATCCTTCTCAATATGCCAGATTGCATCTCTGACAGGAAATTGTCAATTACCTATGTTTTATTTATCAATCTATGCCAATTATAACCGTTAGGTCATAAACATGTCGCCAGCATTTGAAGTGAATGAGAGTGTGTTCTTAGCTTTGCTTTAAGACTGCTGACCAGTAGTATGTAAAATGCAGACTCAAACCTCAAAAGTCAGTTGTTTCAAAAATACGTCTAATTGCTGTCAATTATCAAAACGTTGAACCTGTGTGTTAACTATCAAAGTGCGGATTGTGTCAAACCTTTGGATTACCAAGGTATCGTGACTAACTTGAGTACAAGTGACTTATTAATATGTGTGTAACAAATGTAAATTTTACTTTTGGAGATCCAATATTCAATGAACAAGAGCTGTCAGAGGACAGCATGCTCGACGTTTTCGTGCTTGCCAATAAAACAAAACTATTTTTGGTGGTACAGAAAACATAAGCAATTACTTTGTCATATTATTTATAAGCAAAGGGTCCTAATTCTTACAAAAACCTTCACAGAATTATGCACTCTTGGCTGTTGGATAAGGTATTGATGGTAAAAAGAAATTGAAAGTGTTTTAGCTATATCTCTAATTGTTTTGAAAAATAATTGATTTGGTATGAATAACTCAACCACAATTCTAAATCGAAAGAAGGCCATAATTCTTTAGAAAAACTTTGACAGAGTTATTTACTCTTGACTGAAGGTAATGATGGTAAATAAGTATTGTAAGTGTGTAAGCTATATCTCTATTGGTTTTGAAAAAAATTGGGTTGGTACGAAAAACTTAAACTAAAATTCTATGTCGAAAAAGGGCCATAATTCTTTTAAAAAACTTGACAGAATTATGTACTCTTGTCTGTTGATGGAGTTATGATAGTGCAAAAGTGTTCTTAGTTTCGAAACAATAATTGTTATGGTTTTGACAAAAAGTTAATTTGTATAAAAAACTTAACCAAAATCTAAGTCGAAAAAGGGCTATAATTATTACAAAAATCTTTACAGAGTTATGTACTCTTGTTTGTCGATGGAGGTAATGATTGTAAATAAGTATCGTAAGTGTATAAGCTATATCTCTAATGGTTTTGCAAAAAGTTGGGTTGGTACGAAAAACTGATAAACTGATAAACCAAAATTCTAAGTGGAAAAAAGGGCCATAATTCTTACAAAAACATGGACAGGGTTATGTACTCTTGTCTGTTGATAGATGTAATGATGGTGAATAAGTGTTGTAAGTTTCAAAGCAATATCTGTAATGGTTTTGGAAAAAGTGAATTGGTACAAAATACTTAACCAAAAATCTATGTCAAAAAGGGCCATAATTCCTACAAAAACATGAACAGGGTTATGTACTCTTGTCTGTTGATGGAAGCTATGATGGTGAATAAGTGTTGTAAGTTTCAAAGCAATATCTGTAATGGTTTTGACAAAAAAATGGAATTGGTACAAAAAACTCAACCAAATTCTAAGTCGAAAAACGGCCATATTTCATACAAAAACCTTGACAGAGTTATGTACTCTTGTTTGTTGATGAAGGTAATGCTGGTGAATAAGAGTTGTAAGTTTCAAAGCATTATCTGTAATGGTATTGACAAAATATGGAATTGATACAAGAACCTTAACCAAGGTGTGACACCAACTCCGACGCCGACGCCGGGGCGAGTAGTATAGGTAGCCTTTTCTTCGAAAAGTCGAGCTAAAAAAGGCAACTCCTGTGGAGAAATAGATTTGTTTTAACTTTCGTTTGGTATATAACCAGTCATATCCAAGCATCTCCTAGGTATATAACCAGTCATATCCCTGCGTCTATTAGGATATTTTACCAGTCATATCCCTGCATCTCCTAAGCTATATAACCAGTCATATCCCTGCGTATATAAATATATTTTACCAGTCATATCCAAGCATCTCCTAGATATATATATATATCTTGGTCTTGGTATGATTCTACCGAGGATGGACATCAAAGAGGACTAGATAAGAGTGAGTGAACAGGTCTTTTCACCACAATATTTCTCTTCGAAAAAATCCTAAAGGACACGCCACCATAATCGTTGCGCTGCAACTGGAGATCGAACCTGGGAAACCCGGTTCCAAAACCCCAACGCTAACCACTCGGCCATGGCGGATTCCTCTGAAACTATTTGAGTGAAGTTTTATTTTATAGGTTTTGTAACACTCCTTTCAGGGGACTAGATAAGGTTAAGTAAACTGGCCTTTCCTCCCAAAAATATTTTGTCTTATTACTGAACCATACCCTAAGTTGTGGGTATTCAAAGGAATCGACTCACTGAGACGATTTCTTTAGTACCCACAACATAGGGTTTAAATGTCAAATAAGGATTTTAGAACATGAAAAATGCCCCTTATCCAAAGCTCTGCCATTAGGTATTTTGCTCTCGACGCCGATCCCCTTACCACTACATAACAGCGGCAAGGCATTCAATGCAAGTCTTTAAAGTTGGGAATGTAATTTTGAAACAAAGTTAAAATATTGTGGGAAATGGAATTTTGACATGATCAAGGATTATGTGCTTTGGATGTTATGCTACTCAGCTATATACAATTGCAGGATCCGATTTACTACATACGGGCACTCGGGATAGTTATTGCTAGAGTTACCTATAACCGTTAGACATTCATCTCCAACAGCAGTCCCGTAATCATTGGAGATGGCACACTGGACGCACAAAGTTTCAAAAAGTTTTACATCTGGTATTGTCAATGTGGTTTTCTGGGAGTTGAACTTGTACCGGGAAACCATGAAGTCCTTACCCCCAGCTGGTCAAACATGAAACAAAATATTTAAACCCTTTCCCATTTGCAGACGCGTTTTAATGCTATAGCAGCAGACGACTTTTGAAAACATTCTTTGGCTACAATGTTTTCAATTCATTGAACAGCTAAGCTATCTTTTAGGTTTTTATCACCATGTTTTCAAAGTCGTCTGCTGCAGATTTGTTGTTTGTGGGAAAGGGTTAAGAGCCTTTCCAACATACAACAAATTCGCAGCAGAAGACTTGAAAAATCTCCATAAATCAGGTTTAATTATTAGATATACATGTATTTGAAAACATTATGAGCAATTCCACCTTTTTCCACAATATATTTTCAAAAGTTGGCTGCTGCAGAGGCTTCGGAAAGTGTCTTTATGTGGAAAGGGGTTAAGATCCTTTCCCACATAAAGCAAAATATTCAGCCGAAACTCTGAAAAACGCATTGGCAAAAAAGAAAAGTACAAGTTTAAATGTTTACTTATTTGTTGTGTCGTTTAAGAAATATTCGAGGAAAGAAGTATTTTTTTTTGTTTTAAAAAGGTTTTACACAGTTTTCAACATTATTTCCGTTATATTATAGCGACTGTTCACTTATTCATGATCCCTCGGTAAACAAACCAGAACTAAAATAGGAACTGTGCTTTGCCAAAGGGCAATCCTCCATGACCCAGGCGACTGTGGATCGATCCTGGTAAGACAGGATTCTCATCCCCACTTTAACAATTCGTCACTGCGAATTCCTTAAGAAAATGTTCAATACATCACAAATGTGCGTAAGAGGAAGACACAATTACAATGCATGTGCAACAGATAAATAACAAGATCAACCACACAGACCCTTTCTGCCGCAGACAACTTATGAAAACATTGTGGCAAAAAGAAAAAATCTTTCATGATGACCAATTTCTCGTTTTTATTTGTTCTTTTATGTATATATAGCTTCTATATTTATCACTTCAGTAATAACCCACATATAGACGCTTTCTGTGACCTCTGCATCAATCGAATTTTGAAAAACAGTGTGACAAAAGAAGAAATTGCTCAAAACGATGTATATGTTCATCCTTATATCTTAAACTGTAAATAACCCTTCACTTTTCATCCATTTTCTTTGCTTTTTGTCTCTATACACATTCACATGATGTTTTGTTTCATCATTTGTTTGTTCGCCATTTCTATGTAGATATAGTTGACTTTTATAATTGTCTTTATGTAAATTTTCCAGAGAGGCACATGGAAAACTAGGTGAAACTCAAAGGTGCTGCCTCTATAAATAAAGTCTGTATTATTATTATTATTATAAATATACCACAGTCGGCTTCGTCGGTCCCATCAGAGCAGTCTGAGTCGTTATTGCACATTCTTTTGGATTGTATGCACGAGTGATCTTTGATACACATGTAATCAGGCCAGTCACACTGGACTTCCTTGCAGGATGCAACTTCAGGAACACATTTGTTGTTGCAACTCACCAGTCCTTCTGAACACAATGATGCTGTCCAAAAAAATAAAAAAATGAGAATTTATTTCAATATAGGTTTTATGCCATTGTTATCCCTTTTTCCCACAGACAACACATCGGCAGCAGACGTCTTTGAAAAACATCTAGGCAAAATAATTGAAAATGCCCTGATGAAGGTATGATAACTGAAACAAGAGGGTCATGATGGCGCTAGCTCGCTCACATGAATTATGCAATGTGATTTCTAATGCAAAACACATCAAGACAATTATTCTGACAAAGATTAAAAATGCAATCTCCAGGGTGTTAACAAAATGTTCCTTCATTTGGCATAGTGACGTACTTTTTTTTACTTGATATGACCCATATTTGAACATGGACTAGATATAACCAAGACAAACATTCTGACAAAGTTTCAACTTGCTCAAAGTTAAAAATGCGGCTTATACAGTGTTAACAATATTTTCTTTCAATTTGGCCTAGTGACCTACTTTTGTAACAGACATGACCAATATTCAAACCTGGCCTACACATCATCAAGATAAATATTTTGATAAAGTTTTAACATGCTAGAGTTAAAAATGCAGCATCCAGTGTTAACAAGATTTCCCTTCAATTTGGTCTAGTTACTGACCCAAAATGACCCATATTCGAACTTGACCCAGATACGATTCAGAGAAACATCCTGACAAAACTTTAAGCTGCTGAAGCCACAAAATCTGCCTCCAGAGAGTCGACAAGATTTTATATATTTTTGACCTAGTGACCTAGTTTTTGACCCGGCATGACCTATATTCAAGCTTAGCCTATATAGCATATAGATGAACATTCTGACAAAATTTTAAGCTGCTGAAGCAAACACGCGACTTCTACAGTGTTAACAATATTTCCCTTCAATTTGGCCTAGTGACCTAGTTTCTGACCCGATATGATCCATATGCGAACTTGACCTAGATAGCAGTATAAAAACAATTCTGACACAATTTCAAACTGTTGATGCAAAGTGTTAACAAGGCAATTGTTGACGACACAAGGCGGACAGACGCCGGACAAAATGTGATCACAATATCTCACCTTAAGCACTTCGTGCGCAGGTGACCTAAACAGTTGAAAACGTTTTGACTAAAGGTGAAATTTATCATTTTGAGCAAATGCCTCTTTTGTCACATTGTTTTCAAATGTCGTCTGCTGCAAAGGCGTCAGAAAGTGTCTATATGTGGGAAAGGGTTAACCCTTTTCCACATGCAGAAGTTTGTTGATGCCTCTGCAGAACGCAATTTTATAAACCATTGTGGCAAAAGGAAAAATTACTTATAATGAGCAATTTGTCTTCTGCCGCAATGTTTTCATTTCTATTAAAGAGTTTTGCATTCATTACAGAGATTTTCCATGTTTTTGTCTTAATGCTTATCAAGTCGTCTGCTGCAGATGTGTTGTATATTGGGATAAATATCTCAACTCCATGGTGACTAACCAAAATTTCCCCCTTCCCCCCAAAAAAAACCCAATAGGCCCAAGAGGGCCAGTATTGCTTCACTGCCATTAAGCAATTATTAAATCTCCAAAGAGCCCCGCCCCTGGTGGCCATGTTGTTTGACCAATCACCGTGACATGAAGGAATCACGTAGAGTGTCACCAACGGAACATTTCTGCAAAATTATTTGAAAAATCGGCCAAATAGTTTAGGAGAAGATTTTTAAAGTATTTACTAAAGCCAATTTAAGGCTAACAGCCCCGCCCCCTGGCAGCTATATTTTAAGACCAATCAACATGACTTGGTGAAATCTGATAGAGTCACCGATGAAACAATTCTAAAAACTTATTTGAAAATCGGCCAGTTTTCACTATAGCCATATAAGGCAAAATAGCTCAACCCCCTGGCGGCCATAGTTTTCGACCAATCAACATAGCTGGAATCTGATAGAGGATCACCCTAGGAACATGTTTACAAAATTATTTGTAAATCAACCTCACATTTTCGGAGGAAAAGATTTGTTAAGTTCACTATAGACATATAAGTCAAAATAGTCCTGCACCATGGCGGCCATAGTTTTCGACCAATCAACATCGCTTGAAAGAATCTGATAGAGGGCCTCCGAAGAAACAGTTCTACAAAATGATTTGAAAAACAGCCCAACACTTTCGGAGAAGAAGATTTTTGAGGTTTTCACTATTGCTTTCTTCGGTTGCCATGGAAACCAGAATGTTGCATGTATTAAAAATAATTGAAGGAATTTAGGAGAGGACATTGAGAGGATGCTTCCTATGAAGTGTCATCTCAATTGGCCAAGTGGTAAGGGAGGCGAAATTGTTTGAAGAAAAAGGTTGACGCACGTACGCACGACTGATAATTTGCCATAACATAAGCTCGACTGGCTTTCAACCAGTGAAACTAAAAACCATATAAACATAAAAAGAGGGCCATGATGGCCCTATATCACTCACCTGATTTGATAGAACTTAAATAATTTTCAAAGGTTTTAGTCTAAACATATGAGGAAAACAAGTAACCCCGCTTGCGGCCATGTTTTTCAACAGATTGGAATAATTTGAACAATCTTGGTAGAGAGTCCCCCAAGGAACATTAGTGCAAAAAGATTTTCAAATCGAACCAGTTATTTTGGACAAGAAGATTTGTTAAAGTGTTGGTAAGTAACTTTTCCCTTTTCTGATGCCACAGCAACCAAAGTTATACATGGAATTGAATTCTTTGAAAGAGGACTACCGATTGATTGATTGATTTGGGTTTAATGCCATTTCAACTATTTTTTAGTCATATCACGGCGACCAGTTCACCTACTCATGCGTTTCCTGGTTTTCCCGGACCAGTACACCACACAACATACTCTCCAAGCAACTGACTGCTTTTCCACAGAGACTGTTAAACAGCCCAATGGTGAAAGACGAATGACGCAGGTCACAATTACTTTTAGAGAACCACCGAAGGAACGTAACATTGAATTTATTTTGAAATTGGTCCATTGGTTTAGGAGGAGAAGTCGTTTGTAGGAAAAAGTCAACAGATAGGCGGACACATGACGAAATGTGATCACAATAGCTCACCTCGCACTTTGTACACAGGTAAATATTTAAAGCTGATCGACATTTTTCCGTCATTTCTTTTGTTTTAATTGGGGTAAGGGTGTTTGCCTTTAGCAAAATGGCAAACTAATGTTTCCTATATTCCCTTTGCACACCAATGGTCAGACAATGTTTTATTAATGCCTCTTTCTCACATAATAGTCAAACTATGTTTTATTAATGCCTCTTTCGCACACAATGGTCAAACAATGTTTTATTAATGCCTCTTCCGCACACAAAGGCCAAATAATAGTTTCTTTATACCATGGCAGTTATCTTCATCACTACCATCCGGACAGTCTGGTAGGGCATCACATCTTTTAGATATTGATATACAGACAGGATATCCATTGCTACTGTTTTTATCATTACACTCAAATTTGGTTGGAAGGCAACCTGCAAAAAAAGAGTAGCCCCAAATATATTTATAACCAATATTGACCTGGCTCAAAAACTTAAAAAGTTTAACCCTTTCCCTCAAATAGACGCTTTCTGAGGACTTTGCAGCAGACGGCCTTTTGAAAACATAGTGAAAAAAGAAGAAATTGCTCAAAACCAGCAATGTCTCCTTTTGCAACAATGTTTTCCACTTTTAGTCATAGGTTATCCATACAATTATAAAGATTTCCCATTTTTTGACAAAACATGTTCAAAGTCGTCTGCTGCAGAATTATCGTATGATGGTAAGGGTTAATCTGTGCTCAGAAATTTTGCTTAAGTACCTGATTGGTGAGAAGCAACTTCGTTCTCCAAATTCAACAATCAGAAGTCTTTTATGAGGTAAACAAGTACTAAGTCTTCCCCCTGGTGGCCATGTTTTTCAATGAATCAGAATAATTTGAAGAAATAACTATCTAATTAGCCCGGTGGTTTTGACTTAGTACAAAAAGATTGTTAAGTTTTCACAATATAAAAACATATAGACACATAAACAGAATACAAACTCCCTTGCCGGCAATGTTTTTCAACGTATCAAACCAATTTCAACAATCTTGGCGGAGGGTTATCAAAGGAACATTTGTGCCAAAGATTTTAAGTTTTTACTGTATCTATTAGGAAAACAAGTGATGGTCCTGGATCACTCACTTGACTCATGCACTGTGATGTGTTATGCCAACCACACAGTCAACCACATTAACTCATTTTGTGGTCAGGTAAGCTAATGCAAGAGGCCAAAGAGGATCGCTCCAAAAACTAAATCTCAAAAAAGCCACACCCTCTGGATGCCATGTCTTTCGACCAATTACCATGGTTTGTAGGAATCTCCATAGTAGGAATATTTCGGCACTTTTTTGAAAATCAGCCAAATAGTTTGGTAGAAGATTTTAAAGTTTTCACTAAAGCCAATATAAGGCCAACAGTTTCGCCCCACTGGCAGCCATATTTTAAGACCAATGAACATTGCTTGGTGGAATCTGAAATAGAGTCACCCAAGGAATATTTCTACTAAATGATTTGATAATCGACAAGATACTTTCATTGGAGAAGTTTTCAATATAGCCACATAAGGCAAGATAGTCCTACCCTCTGGCGGCAATGTTTTTCGACCAATCAATATGGCTTGAAAGCATCTGCTAGAGGCTCATCCAATGAACAATTCTTCAAAATTATTTGTAAATCGGCCAACCATTTTGGGAGAAAAAGAATTTTAAACAATTCTGCATGGATAACAACAATTTGAAGGAATTCTGGTCAAGTCATTTAGAGGATTCTTTCTGTGAAGTTTCATCCCAATTGACCTACTGGTTACTGAGGAGATGTTGACAGACGACGGAAGACGGATAAAATGCGATCAAAATTACTCACCTTGAGCACGAAGAGGTCATCAAAAAATGGCGAAGCTGTTTAAGAGAATTTGTTTGAAGCTAAATGTAAACAGACGGACGACTGACATGAAGTGATCACAAAACCTCAACTCGCCCTTTGTGCTAAGGTGAGCTTAACAAGAGGACCATGGTGGCCCTGGAATCGCTAACCTGAAGATTTTTTTAAAGTTTTGACTATATGCATATACAGCCCAGCCCCTGTTGGCCATATTTTTGACCAATCAACATTGCTTGAAGGAATCTGATAGAGGGTCAGCCAAGGTACATTTCTACAAACACAAGAGTGCCATGATGGCCATGGAATCGCTCACCTGATTTTTTTTTCATTTAAGCAATATAAGCCCCGCCCCCTGACAGCCATAGTTTTCGATCACCCTAGGAATATTTCTACAAAAATATTTGAGAATCGGCCAGACACTTTCGGAGGAGAATATTTTTTAAGTTTTCACTATAGGCGTATAAAGCAAAATAGCCCTGACCTCTGGTGGCCATGTTTTTCGACCATACAACATGGCTTGAAGGAATCTGATATTTAGTCACTTAAGGAACGTTTCTGCAAAATTATTTGAAAATCGGCATGACACTTTCGGAGGAGAAGATTTTTTAAGTTTACTCTATAGCCATATAAGACAAAATAGCCCTACCCCCTGGCGCCCATGTTTTTTAATCTGAAATAATCTTATAGTTGTTCAATTAAGGAACATTTCTACAAAATTAGTTGAAAATCGGCCTTACACTTTCAGAGGAGAAGTTCTTTTTAGGTTTTTTAATTTTACCATATAAGGCAAACCAGCCCCGCCCTTGGCGGCCATGTTTTTCGACAAATCAACATGGCTTGAAGGAATCTGATGGAGGGTCATCCAAGGAACATGTCTAATTTTTTTTTGAAAAATCTGCCAACCATGTTTATAGAAAAAGAATTTTAAGTTTTTTTTTTAATTCGTTTCCATGGAAACCAGAACTCTGCATGGATCCCACAAATTTTATGGAATTCTGGTGAGGTCAGTGAGAGGATGCTTTCTGTTCAGTTTCATTCAAATTAATCGACTGGTTACTGAGGAGAAGATTTTGATTGACGCACGACGGACGCCGTTCCAAAGGGTGATTACAACATCTCATCTTGAGCACGTGCTCAGGTCAGGTAAATAAGAAAATCGGCCAGACGCCTTCAGACGAGAAGATTTTTAAAGTTTCCACTATATTTTTATAAGGCAAAACAGCCCCGCCCCCTGGCGGCCATGTTTTTTCCAACCAACATCGCTTGAAATAATCTGATAGAAGGTCACCCAAGGAACATTTATACAAAATTATTTGAAAATGGGCCTTTCACTTTCAGAGGTGTTTCCACTATTCGCATATAAGGCAAAAAGGCCCCGCACCCTGGCGGCCATGTTCTTTAATCATTCTAGATGGATTGGAGGAATCTGATAGGGAGTCACCAAAGGACCATTTCTATAAAAGAAAAATGAAAATCGGCCAACCAGTTTGGCAGAAGAAGAATTTTAAAGTGTTTTTCATTTGGTTTGAGTATTTGAAAATCGGCCTTTCACTTTCGGAAAAAAGATTTTTTAAGTTTCCTCTATAGCCATATAAGGCAAAAAAAAAACTGTTTCCCTGACCGCCATCTCTTTTGACCAAATTAACATGGTTAGAAGAAATCTGAGAAAAATTTTTTATTTGAAAATGGGCCTTTCACTTTCCGAGGAGAAGATTTTTTTTATGTTTCCACTATAGGCATATAAGGCAAAAAGGCCCCGTACCCTGACGGCCATGTTTTTTTATCATTCAACATGGCTTGGAGGAATCTGATAAGGGGTCACCCAAGGATCATTTTTATAACATTATTTGAAAATCAGCCAACGAGTTTGGCAGAAGAAGTGTTTTTCGTTTGATTGCCATGGAAACCAGAATTATGCATGGATCCCAAAAATTTGAAGGAATTCTGGTCAAGTCATTGAGTGGATGCTTTCTGTTAAGTTACATCCCAATTTTACCCACTGGTTACATAGGCAAATATATTGACACACGCCGGACGACTGACGACGAACGCCGGACAAAAGGCGATCACAATAACTCAACTTGAGCACATTGTGCTCAGGTGAGCTAAACAGAGAGAGACTTCACTCCAATGCTGACATAAGTAAAAGCACATTGATTTCTTTCAGATAGTTATCTTTAAAATGTTAAATCAAATCCATTACACTATGCATGTTTTGTATTTTTAAAATATGTAACATCTCTATAAAGGAAAGTAGAATTTTTTAGTTGAAAGTAGTGGCAAATTGAAGAATCGCTAATTATAATTATTTCTTCTTCTGCCACACTTTTGCAGAAAAAATGTGTTCATATGTAGGAATGGTTTTTAATTAAATCACTTACCAACAACTGGTACCGAATCAACCATCCAAACAGGCGCCTTTTTATGGGATTTATGGGACGAGGCCTCACAATTAAAGACTGCATCACTTCCCACGAGAGCATAAGTCTCATTCGGTGATTTTAAATTGATGAACTGTGGTGGTGCTGAAATAGATTATAATTTGTTATTAGGGTTTACGCAGTTTTCAACATTAATTCAATTATATCACGGGGATAGTACACTCATTCATGACCCCTGGGAGGACAAACCAGTACAAGGCTAGGAAAAGTGCCTTACCCAAAGATACGCCACCATAATCGTTGCGTTCCAAAACCCCAATGCAAATTACTCGGCCATGGCTGATTCCTCTGAAATTATTTGAGTTAAGTTTTGTTTTATATGTTGTTTAACTCTACTTTTGAGAGGACTAAATAAGGTTGAGGCCTTTTCCCCCACAATAATCTTATTATATATAAGTCTTATTACTTAACCATGCCCTTTGATGTGGGTATTTAAAGGAATCGACTCACCTAGACGCTTCTTCTGAGTACAACAACATAGTTTTGGAGTGTCAAATAAGGAATTTAGAATAAGAAAAATATTAATACTTATATAGAGGTATGCTAACATGTATCAGTTTAAAATTAACACTTTCGCTCATATAGACACTTTCTGTATTGATTGATTAATAAATTAATTGATTGAATGACTGGTCAGTTGGTTAAGCCCTTTCCCATCATAAAACCCATTTGCAGCAGTCCACTTTATAAACATCTAGGCAAATCTATGTCAAGCGTTCTTGGGTGGGAAGCTATTATCAACAAATGCATTTAGTTAAGATCAGATACGGTGCATCTCATATACTGACATTAATTAATTTTTATTTTTTTTGTATTTTCTTTCTCTCTGTTCCCCCCACCTCTCTCTCTCTCTCTCTCTCTCTCTCTCCCTCTCTCTCTCTCTCTCTCTCTTTCTCTCTTTCTCTCACTCTCTCTCTCTCTCTCTCATTCTCTCTCTCTCTCTATCTCTCTCTCATTCATAATGTTGTATATTTCAATCGACTTTGTTAATAATTGTCTTTGTTAATTTGAAATGATCTTCCATTTGGGAGGAAAAAAAAAAAAAAATAATAATAACTAGAGATTGTAACTGTAGCAACAGTTACGAACGATTCCCTTGCCATTTTATTGAACAAGGGCAGATAACACAATGGCCCAGAGTATTCGGTAATGCGCTAATACACTTGCGAAAGTACTACTACTTGATTAGGGACACATGTACTAAGTTTCAAGTCTCTATCACTTGTCGTTTTTGAGTTATACAAGTCCGAAAAATCGACCAATCAGAAACGAGTATTCGGTCATGCGCTAATACACATGCAAAAATAGTACTACTTGATAAGAAACACATGTACTAAGTTTCAAGTCTCTATCACTTGTCGTTTTTGAGTTATACAAGTCCGAAAAATCGACCAATCAGAAACGAGTATTCGGTCATGCGCTAATACACATGCAAAAGTAGAACTACTTGATAAGAAACACATGTACTAAGTTTCAAGTCTCTATCACTTGTCGTTTTTGAGTTATACAAGTCCGAAAAATCGACCAATCAGAAACGAGTATTCGGTCATGCGCTAATACACATGCAAAAGTAGAACTACTTGATAAAAAACACATGTACTAAGTTTCAAGTCTCTATCACTTGTCGTTTTTGAGTTATACAAGTCAGAAAAATCGACCAATCAGAAACGAGTATTCGGTCATGCGCTAATACACTTGAGAAAGTAGTACTACTTGATTAGAATCACATGTACTAAGTTTCAAGTCTCTATCACTAGTCATTTTTGAGTTATACAAGTCCGAAAAATCGACCAATCAGAAACGAGTATTCGGTCAAGCTCAAATACACATGAGAAAGTAGGTCACTTGATTGGGAACATTTGTACTAAGTTTCAAGTCTCTATCTCTTTTCGTTATCGAGTTATACAAGTTCAAATCACCCAATTATTAAAAAAATGAAAAAGGGGAGATAACTTTGCAAAAAAGTGGCCCAGAGTTATAATTCTTGCATGCTGTACAACTGCACAGTGCCATCTATCTATGTTCCAAGTTTCAATAATATCTGACCTTTCGTTCACAAGATATCGTTCTGACAAAAATTGATTAAAATATTGAAAAAGGGGAAATAACTTTGCAAAAAAGTGGCTCAGAGTTATCATTCTTGAAAACTACACAAGGGCACATTGCCATCTATCTATGTTGCAAGTTTCGATCAATTCCATCAAGTAGTTTATGAGTATTGCTCTGGACAAAATTTTTGGATAAAATATTGAAAAAGGGGAGATAACTTACTTTGCAAAAAAGTGGCTCAGAGTTATCATTCTTGAAAACTACACAAGTTCACATTGCCATCTATCTATGTTGCAAGTTTCGATTAATTCCATCAAGTAGTTTATGAGTATTGCTCTGGACAAAATTTTTGGATAGGAGAATAAAGAATAATAATAATAACTAGAGATTTGTAACTGTAGCAACAGTTACGAACGATTCCCTTGCCATTTTATTTAACAAGGGGAGATAACAGAAACAAGTATTCGGTCATGCGCACTTGCGAAAGTAGACCTACTTCATTAGGAACACATGTACTAAGTATCAAGTCTGTATCACTTGTCGTTTTTGAGTTATACAAGTCAGAAAAATCGACCAATCAGAAACGAGTATTCGGTCATGCGCTAATACACTTGAGAAGGTAGTACTACTTGATTAGATTCACATGTACTAAGTTTCAAGTCTCTATCACTAGTCATTTTTGAGTTATACAAGTCCGAAAAATTGACCAATCAGAAACGAGTATTCGGTCATACGCTAATACACTTGGGAAAGTAGTACTACTTGATTAGAAACACATGTACTAAGTTTCAAGTCTCTATCACTTGTCGTTTTTGAGTTATACAAGTCCGAAAAATCGACCAATCAGAAGCGAGTATTCGGTCATGCTCAAATACACATGAGAAAGTAGGTCACTTGATTGGGAACATTTGTACTAAGTTCGAAGTCTCTATCACTTTTCGTTATTGAGTTATACAAGCTTTAATCACCAAATTATTAAAAAAATTGAAAAAGGGGAGATAACTTTGCAAAAAAGAGGCTAAGAGTTATCATTCTTCAATCGTGCACACCTTAACATTGCCATCTATCTATGTTCCAAGTTTCAATAATATCTGATCATTCGTTCACAAGATATCGCTCGGACAAAACTTGATTTAAATATTGAAAAAGGGGAGATAACTTTGCAAAAAAGTGGCTCAGAGTTATCATTCTTGCCTCTTGCACAACTTCACATTGCCATCTATCTATGTTCCAAGTTTCAATAATATCTGACAATAAGTTCATGAGATATCGCTCGGACAAAAATTTGGATAGGAGAAAAAGAATAAAGAAAGAAAGAATAATAATAACATGTGCTGATTGTGATTGCAAGCAAGTCACATATATATCCCCAACCGGCAAATTGCCACCACGGGATAACATTTCGATACCGGAACTGAACTCGCCACACCTATATCTACTTGAAAGCCAAATTTCATCGAAATTGGAGCATTTTTAGGTTTTGGCGGCCATTTTAAATCTAAAATTTTAAAACTAAAATGGCCACCGCGGCATTAAATTTATATTTGATTAAAAACCAAATTTCATCGAAATCGGAGTATTTTTTTGTTTTGGCGGCCATTTTGAATAAAAAATGGCCGCCGATGGATAAAATTTCCTATTGCCGAAAACAAATTTCATCGAAATCGGAGCATTTTTAGTTTTAGGCAGCCATTTTGAATTTAAAATAATTCGATGAATAAAATTTCGATACCAGGAATGAACTCACCACACTTAAATGTACTTGAAAACCAAATTTCATCGAAATCGGAGCATTTTTAGGTTTCGACGGCCATTTTGAATAAAAAATAGCAACCGCGGGATAAAATTTCGATACCGGAAATGTACTCGCCACACCTATGTCTACTTGAAAACAAAATTTTAATGAAATCGGAGCGTTATAAGGTTTATTGAGGTTTTGAACATTTTTTAAGTATAAAAAGGGGCATAACTCCGGGAAATAGGAACGGAGTTACCTCTGTTTTAAGCGCAAACAATATAATGTGGTGGTGATTATTTCTACCAAGTTTGGCATCAATATCTTATACGGTGTAGGAGAAGTAGGCCGAACAATACGGACGGAAATTTCTTGATGTTTGATGGCGGTTGTCTAAAAATGGGCATAATTCTGGGAAAAAGGAAAGGAGTTACCTCCTTTTTTAGCACACACAATATCATGTGGTGTCGATTCTTTCTACTAAGTTTGGCATCAATATGTTATACATTGTAGGAGAACTAGGCCGGACAAATGACGGACTGAATTTTTTTGATTTTTGACGGCTTCCCGTTCGAAAATGGCGGCCATCTTGAAAATTCTAAAACCCACCTGCGCAACTTCAGGCGGAGACCTATGTTTCTGCCAATTTTCATAAAGATCCCTCCATACATCTCCTAGAAAAACTCCGGACAAATTGGAGGTAAAGAAGAAGAAAAATAACAAGTGCTGATTGTGATTTCAAGCAAGTCACATATATATCCCCAACCGGCAAATTGCCACCACAGGATAAAATTTCCATACCGGAAATGAACTCGCCACACCTATATCTACTTGAAAGCCAAATTTCATCGAAATTGGAGCATTTTTAGGTTTTGGCGGCCATTTTGAATATAAAATGTCCAACGCGGCATAAAATTTATATTTGCTTGAAAACCAAATTTCATCGAAATCATAGATTTTTTTTGTTTTGGAGGCCATTTTGAATAAAAAATGGCCGCCGCTGGATAAAATTTTCTACAGCGTAAAACTAAATTTCATCGAAATCGAACCATTTTTAGGTTTCGGCGGCCATTTTAAATAAAATATGGCCGCCACGGGTAACATTTTAAATACCTTAAATGAACTCGCCACACTTATTTTGCCTTGAAAACCAAATTTCATCAAAATCGGAGCATTTTTAGGTTTCGGCGGCCATTTTGAATAAAATATAGCCACCACGGGATAAAAATTCGATACCGGAAATGAACTCGCCACACCCATATCAACTTGAAAACCAAATTTCATCGAAATTGGAGCATTTTTAGTTTTAGGCAGCCATTTTGAATTTAAAATGGACGTCGCGGAATAAAATTTCGATACCAGGAATGAACTCGCCACACTTATATGTACTTGAAAACCAAATTTCATCGAAATCGGAGCATTTTTTGGTTTTGGAGGCCATTTTGAATAAAAAATGGCCGCCGCTGGATAAAATTTTCTACAGCGTAAAACTAAATTTCATCGAAAGCTAACCATTTTTAGGTTTCGGCGGCCATTTTGAATAAAATTTTAGATACCTTAAATGAACTCGCCACACTTATTTTTACTTGAAAACCCAATTTCATTAAAATCGGAGCATTTTTATGTTTTGGCGGCATTTTGAATCAAATATCGCCACCACGGGATAAAAATTCGATACCGGAAATGAACTCGCCACACCCATATCAACTTGAAAACCAAATTACATCGAAATTGGAGCATTTTTAGTTTTAGGCAGCCATTTTGAATTTAAAATGGACGTCGCGGAATAAAATTTCGATACCAGGAATGAACTCGCCACACTTATATGTACTTGAAAACCAAATTTCATCGAAATCAGAGCATTTTTAGGTTTCGGCTGCCATTTTAAATAAAAAATGGCAACCGCGGGATAACATTTCGATATCGGAAATAAACTCGCCACACCTATGTCTACTTGAAAACCAAATTTCAATGAAATCGGAGCGTTTTAAGGTTTATTGAGGTTTTGAACATTTTTTAAGTATAAAAAGGGGCATAACTCCGTGAAATAGGAACGGAGTTACCTCTGTTTTAAGCGCAAACAATATCATGTGGTGGTGATTATTTCTACCAAGTTTGGCATCAATATCTTATACGGTGTAGGAGAAGTAGGCAGGACAATACGGACGGAAATTTCTTGATGTTTGATGGCGGTTGTCTAAAAATAGGCATAACTCTGGGAAAAAGGAACGGAGTTACCTCATTTTTTGGCACACACAATATCATGTGGTGTCGATTCTTTCTACTAAGTTTGGCATCAATATGTTATACATTGTAGGAGAACTTGGCCGGACAAATGACAGACTGAAATTTGTTGATTTTTGACGGCTTCCCGTTCGAAAATGGCGGCCATCTTGAAAATTCTAAAACCCACCTGCGCAACTTCAGGCGGAGACCTATGTTTGTGCCAATTTTCATAAAGATCCCTCAATACATCTCCTAGAAAAACTCCGGACAAATTGGAGGTAAAGAAGAAGAAAAATAATAATAATAACAAGTGCTTATTGTGATTGCAAGCAAGTCACATATATATCCCCAACCGGCAAATTGCCACCACGGGATAACATTTCGATACCTGAACTGAACTCGCCACACCTATATTTACTTGAAAGCCAAATTTCATCGCAATTGGAGCATTTTTAGGTTTTGGCGGCCATTTTGAATAAAAAATGGCAGCCTCGGGATAAAATTTCGATACCGGAAATGATCTCACCACACCTATATGTACTTGAAAACCAAATTTCATAGAAATCGGTGCATTTTTAGTTTTAGGCGGCCATTTTGAATTTAAAATGGCCACCGCGGGATAAAATTTGGAGAGCGGGAATGAACTCGCCACACCTATATGTACTTGAAAACCAAATTTCATCAAAATCGGAGCATTTTAAGGTTTTAGGTTTTGGCGGCCATTTTGAATAAAAAATGGCCATAGCGGAATAAAATTTAAATTTACTTGAAAACATAAATTTCATTGAAATTTTAGCATTTTTAAGTTTAAGCGGCCATTTTTAAAAAAAAATGGCCCCCGGGGGATAAAATTTGGATGCCGGAAATGAACTCGCCAGACCTATATCTACTTGAAAACCAAATATCATCAAAATCTGAACATTTTTAGTATAAGGCGGCCATTTTGAATATAAAATCGACACCGCTGGATAAAAATTCTATATCGGAAATGAACTCGCCACACCTATATCTACTTGAAAACCAAATTTCATCAAAATCGGACGATTTTTAGTTGAAGGCGGCCATTTTGAATAAAAAATGGCAGCCTCGGGATAAAATTTCGATACCGGAAATGATCTCACCACACCTATATGTACTTAAAAACCAAATTTCATAGAAATCGGTGCATTTTTAGTTTTAGGCGGCCATTTTGAATTTAAAATGGCCACCGCGGGATAAAATTTGGATAGCGGAAATGAACTCGCCACACCTATATGTACTTGAAAACCAAATTTCATCAAAATCGGAGCATTTTAAGGTTTTAGGTTTTGGCGGCCATTTTGAATAAAAAATGGCCATAGCGGAATAAAAATCACATTTACTTGAAAACATAAATTTCATTGAAATTTGAGCATTTTTAAGTTTAAGCGGCCATTTTTAAACAAAAATGGCCCCCGGGGGATAAAATTTGGATGCCGGAAATGAACTCGCCAGACCTATATCTACTTCAAAACCAAATATCATCAAAATCTCAACATTTTTAGTATAAGGCGGCCATTTTGAATATAAAATCGACACCGCTGGATAAAAATTCGATATCGGAAAAGAACTCACCACACCTATATCTACTTGAAAACCAAATTTCATCAAAATCGGAGGATTTTTAGTTGAAGGCGGCCATTTTGAATAAAAAATGGCAGCCTCGGGATAAAATTTCGATACCGGAAATGATCTCACCACACCTATATGTACTTAAAAACCAAATTTCATAGAAATCGGTGCATTTTTAGTTTTAGGCGGCCATTTTGAATTTAAAATGGCCACCGCGGGATAAAATTTGGATAGCGGGAATGAACTCGCCACACCTATATGTACTTGAAAACCAAATTTCATCAAAATCGGAGCATTTTAAGGTTTTAGGTTTTGGCGGCCATTTTGAATAAAAAATGCCCATAGCGGAATAAAATTTACATTTACTTGAAAACATAAATTTCATTGAAATTTGAGCATTTTTAAGTTTAAACGGCCATTTTTAAACAAAAATGGCCCCCGGGGGATAACATTTGGATGCCGGAAATGAACTCGCCAGACCTATATCTACTTGAAAACCAAATTTCATCAAAATCGGAGGATTTTTAGTTGAACGCGGCCATTTTGAATAAAAAATGGCAGCCTCGGGATAAAATTTCGATACCGGAAATGATCTCACCACACCTATATGTACTTGAAAACCAAATTTCATAGAAATCGGTGCATTTTTAGTTTTAGGCGGCCATTTTGAATTTAAAATGGCCACCGCGGGATAAAATTTGGATAGCGGGAATGAACTCGCCACACCTATATGTACTTGAAAACCAAATTTCATCGAAATCGAAGCATTTTTAGGTTTGGGCTGCCATTTTGAATGAAAAATGGCCGCCGCGGGATAAAATTTGGATAGCGGGAATGAACTCGCCACACCTATATGTACTTGAAAACCAAATATCATAGAAATCGGAGCATTTCAAGGTTTGTTGAGGTTTCGAAGATTTTTTAAGTATAAAAAGGGGCATAACTCCGGGAAATACGAACGGAGTTACCTGTTTTTGGGGCGCACACAATATCATGTGCTGCTGATTATTTCTACCAAGTTTGGCATCAATATCTTATACGGTGTAGGAGAAGTAGGCCGGACAATACAGACGGAAATTTCTTGATGTTAGATGGCGGTTGTGTAAAAATGGGCATAACTCTGGTAAAAACCAACGGAGTTACCACCTGTTTTGGCACACACAATATCATGTGGTGTCGATTCTTTCTACTAAGTTTGGCATCAATATGTTATACATTGTAGGAGAACTAGGCCGGACAAATGACGGACTGAAATCTTTTGATTTTTGACAGCTTCCCGTTCAAAAATGGCGGCCATCTTGAAAATTCTAAACCTGCGCAACTTCAGGCCGAAACCTATGTTTGTGCCAATTTTCATAAACATCCCGCCATACATCTCCTAGAAAAACTCCGGACAAATTGGAGGTAAAGAAGAAGAAAAATAATAATAATAATAAGAAACCGTGCAAAAACAATATATCCCCCAACTTTGTTGTTGGGGATATAATAATAAGAAACGGTGCAAAAACAATATATCCCCCAACTTTGTTGTTGGGGATATAATAATAATAACAAGTGCTGATTGTGATTGCAAGCAAGTCACATATATATCCCCAACCGGCAAATTGCCACCACGAGATAAAATTTCGATACCGGAAATGAACTCGCCACACATTTATCTACTTGAAAATCAAATTTCATCGAAATTGGAGCATTTTTAGGTTTTGGCGGCCATTTTGAATCTAAAATGGCCACTGCGGGATGAAATTTATATTTGCTTGAAAACCAAATTTCATGTTTTGGTGGCCATTTTGAATAAAAAATGGCCACCGATGGATAGAATTTTCTACAGTGAAAAACTAAATTTCATCGAAATGGAAGCATTTTTAGGTTTCGGCAGTCATTTTGAATAAAATATGGCCACCACGGGATAAAATGTTCGATACTGGAAATGAACTCGCCACACTTATATTTACTTGAAAACCAAATTTCATCAAAATCGAAGCATTTTTAGGTTTCGGCGGCCATTTTGAATAAAATATAGTGGCCACGGGATAAACATTCGATACCGGAAATGAACTAGCCACACCCATATCAACTTGAAAACCAAATTTTATCGAAATCGGAGCATAAAATGTGAATACCGCGAGTGAACTCGCCACAGATATATGTACTTGAAAACCAAATTTCATCAAAACCGGAGCATTTTAAGGTTTTAGGTTTTGGCGGCCATTTTGAATAAAAAATGGCCATAGCGGAATAAAATTTACATTTAATTTGAGAATTTTGTAAGTTTGAGCGGCCATTTTTAATAAAAAATGGCCCCCGGGGGATAAAATTTGGATGCCGGAAATGAACTCGCCAGACCTATATCTACTTCAAAACCAAATATCATCAAAATCTGAACATTTTTAGTATAAGGCGGCCATTTTGAATATAAAATCGACACCGCGTGATAAAAATTCTATATTGGAAATGAACTCGCCACACTTATATCTACTTGAAAACCAAATTTCATCAAAATCGGAGGATTTTTAGTTGAAGGCGGCTATTTTGAATCTAAAATGGCTGCCGCGGGATAACATTTTGAAACCCGAATAAACTCGACACACCCATATCTACCTGAAAACCAAATTACATCGAAATTGGAGAATTTTTAGTTTTAGGCGGCCATTTTGAATAAAAAATGGCAGCCTCGGGATAAAATTTCGATACCGGAAATGATCTTACCACACCTATATGTACTTGAAAACCAAATTTCATAGAAATCGGTGCATTTTTAGTTTTAGGCGGCCATTTTGAATTTAAAATGGCCACCGCGGGATAAAAATTGGATAGCATGAATGAACTCGCCACACCTATATGTACTTGAAAACCAAATTTCATCAAAATCGGAGCATTTTAAGGTTTTAGGTTTTGGCGGCCATTTTGAATAAAAAATGGCCATAGCGGAATAAAATTTAAATTTACTTGAAAACATAAATTTCATTGAAATTTGAGCATTTTTAAGTTTAAGCGGCCATTTTTTTAAAAAAATGGCCCCCGGGGGATAAAATTTGGATGCCGGAAATGAACTCGCCAGACCTATATCTGTTTTGGCACACACAATATCATGTGGTGTCGATTCTTTCTACTAAGTTTGGCATCAATATGTTATACATTGTAGGAGAACTAGGCCGGACAAATGACGGACTGAAATTTTTTGATTTTTGACGGCTTCCCGTTCGAAAATGGCGGCCATCTTGAAAATTCTAAAACCCACCTGCGCAACTTCAGGCGTAAACCTATGTTTGTGCCAATTTTCATAAAGATCCCGCCATACATCTCCTAGAAAAACTCCGGACAAATTGGAGGTAAAGAAGAAGAAAAATAATAATAATAATAAGAAACGGTGCAAAAACAATATATCCCCCAACTTTGTTGTTGGGGATATAATAAGAAACGGTGCAAAAACAATATATCCCCCAACTTTGTTGTTGGGGATATAATAAGAAACGGTGCAAAAACAATATATCCCCCAACTTTGTTGTTGGGGATATAATAAGAAACCGTGTAAAAACAATATATCCCCCAACTTTGTTGTTGGGGATATAATAAGAAACCGTGCAAAAACAATATATCCCCCAACTTTGTTGTTGGGGATATAATAATAATAATAAGAAACCGTGCAAAAACAATATATCCTCCAACTTTGTTGTTGGGGATATAATAAGAAACGGTGCAAAAACAATATATCCCCCAACTTTGTTGTTGGGGATATAATAATAAGAAACGGTGCAAAAACAATATATCCCCCAACTTTGTTGTTAGGGATATAATAATAAGAAACGGTGCAAAAACAATATATCCCCCAACTTTGTTGTTGGGGATATAATAAGAAACGGTGCAAAAACAATATATCCCCCAACTTTGTTGTTGGGGATATAATAATAATAAGAAGAAAAAACAATAGAAAAACAATACGATTCCCAACTCTGTTGGGGAATCGTAATAAGAAGAAAAAACAGTAGAAAAGCAATACGATTCCCAACTCTGTTGGGGAATCGTAATAATAAACAAGAGGGCCATGATGGCCCTGGAATCGCTCACCTGATTTTTTTTTTCACTTTAGCTATATAAGCCCCGCCATCTGGCGGACATAGTTTCCGACCAATCGACTTGGCTTGAAGGAATCTGATAGAGGGTCACCCTAGGAACATTTCTACAAAATTATTTGAAAATCGGCCTGACACTTTTGGAGGAGAAGATTTTTTAAGTTTTCACTATAGCCATAAAAGGCAAAATAGCCCCGACCCCTTGTGGCCATGTTTTTTGACCAATCAACATGGCTTGAAGGAATCTGATAGAGGGTCATCCAAGGAACATTTCTACAAAATTATTTGAAAATCGGCCTGACACTTTTGGAGAAGAAGATTTTTTAAGTTTGCACTATATATAGCTATATAAGGCAAAATAGCCCCGCCCCCCCTGGCGGCCATGTTTTTCGACCAATCAACATGGCTTCAAGGAATCTGATAGAGAGTCACCCAAGGAACATTTCTACAAAATAAGTTCAAAATCTGCAAACCAATTTGGGAGGAGAAGAATTTTGAAGTTTTTTTCGTTTCGTTGCCATGGAAACCAGAATTCTGCATGGATCCCAATAAATTGAAGGAATTCTGGTGAGGTCATTGAGAGGATGCTTTCTGTGAAGTTTCATCCCAATTGACCCACTGGTTACTGAGGAGAAGATGTTGAAGATTTTTTAAGTTTTCACTATAACCATAAAAGGCAAAATAGCCCCGCCCCCTGGCGGCCATGTTTTTCAACCAATCAACATGGCTTGAAGGAATCTGATAGAGGGTTACCCAAGGAACATTTCTACAAAATTATTTGAAAATCGGCCTGACACTTTTGGAGGAGAAGATTTTTTAAGTTTGCACTATAGCCATATACGGCAAAATAGCCCCCCCCCCCCCCCCCCCCCCCTGGCGGCCATGTTTTTCGACCAATCAACATGGCTTGAAGGAATCTGATAGAGGGTCACCCAAGGATCATTTCTACAAAATAATTTGAAAATCGGCCTGACACTTTCGGAGGAGAAGATTTTTTAAGAATTTTGAAGTTTTTTTCATTTCGTTGCCATGGAAACCAGAATTCTGCATGGATCCCAAAAATTTTAAGGAATTCTGGTGAGGCCATTGAGAGGATGCTTTCTGTGAAGTTTCATCCCAGTTGACCCACCGGTTACAGAGGAGAAAATGTTGACGGACGACGGACGACGGACGACGGACGACGGACGACGACCGACGGACAACGGACGCCGGACATAGGGCAATCACAATAACTCACCCTGAGCACTTCGTGCACAGGTGAGCTAAAAAACAGTAGAAAAACAATACGATTCCCAACTCTGTTGGGGAATCGTAATAATAAAAAACAATAGAAAAACAATACGATTCCCAACTCTGTTGGGGAATCGTAATAAAAAACAATAGAAAAACAATACGATTCCCAACTTTGTTGGGGAATCGTAATAAACAAGAGGGCCATGATGGCCCTGGAATCGCTCACCTGATTTTTTTTTTTTTACTTTAGCTATATAAGCCCCGCCCCCTGGCGGCCATAGTTTCAGACCAATCAACTTGGCTTGAAGGAATCTGATAGAGGGTCACCTTAGGAACATTCCTACAAAATTATTTGAAAATCGGCCTGACACTTTTGGAGAAGAAGATTTTTTAAAGTTTTCACAATAGCCATATAAGGCAAAATAGACCCGCCCCCCCTGGCGTTCATGTTTTTTTACCAATCAACATGGCTTGAAGGAATTTGATAGAGGGTCATCCAAGGAACATTTCTACAAAATTATTTGAAAATCGGCCTGACACATTCGGAGGAGAAGATTTTTTAAGTTTTAACTATAGCCATATAAGGCAAGATAGCCCCGCCCCCTGGCGGCCATGTTTTTTGACCAATCAACATGGCTTGAAGGAATCTGATAGAGGGTCATCCAATGAGCATTTCTACAAAATTATTTGAAAATCTGCCAACCAGTTTGGGAGAAGAAGATTTTTTAAGTTTTCACTATAGCCATATAAGGCAAAATAGCCCCGCCCTCCTGGCGGCCATGTTTTTCGACAAATCAACATGGCTTGAAGGAATCTGACAGAGGATCATCCAAGGAACATTTCTACAAAATGATTTGCAAATCTGCCAACCAGTTTGGGAGAAGAAGAATTTTTAAGTTTTTTTCATTTCGTTGCCATGGAAACCAGAATTATGCATGGATCCCAAAAATTTGAAGGAAATCTGGTGAGGTCATTGAGAGGATGCTTTCTGTGAAGTTTCATCCCAATTGACCCACTGGTTACTGAGGAGAAGAAGTTGACGCACGACGGACGACGGACGACGGGCGACGGACGACGCACGATGGACGACGGACGCCGGACAAAAGGCGATCACAATAACTCACCTTGAGCAAAGCTCAGGTGAGCTAAAAACAATAGAAAAACAATACGATTCCCAACTCTGTTGGGGAATCGTAATAATATAATTATTGAATAGCGAGTTGTAAACATTGTAACAAAACAAAAATGGCTCATGCTGAGCCATTTCTTCCTCTTCCACAATGTTTTTAACTCTTTTAAATAATTATATATATATATATTAGTCATAGAGATATTCCGTATATTTGGTGAGATGATTTCAAAGTTGTTTCCTGTAGATTTGTTGTAAGTGGGGAAGGAGGGTAAAATATACATATTGAATTACAATTGAGGGATAGGTTCTGCCTAAAAAACTTGTACAGTGGAACCTGTGTATAAAAACCATCATTGGGAAGAGGTCAATATTGTCTTTGCTCACAAGTGGTCTTTACTTGCAGGGTCATATATGTAGAAAGTTATTTAGTTGGTAACTAAAGGTATGGGCACTGTAGACAGGAGTCTGCTATTCCAAGGTGGTCTTTAGCACAGGTTTGACTGTACATGTACTTGGAGATTAACCAAAACAACATTTTCTTCTTTTATTGAATTGTATCAATTGTATTATGGTGACTTCATAAGACAACTGTGTGGTCTTTATAGACAGTGATCTGCTATTCCAATGTGGTCTTTATAGACAGGGATTTGCTATTCTAAGGTCATCTTTTTAGACAGTGATCTGCGATTCGAAGGTGGTCTTTATAGCCAGGGATGTGCTATTCCAAGATAGTCTTTAGCACAGGTTTAACTGCCTAAGACAATAAGATAATTACTTACTAGCACTGTAGACATGGTGCCTTATCCCGAACAGCAAATATATCCCAATAATTAACTTGAATCTCATCTGTATAGCGTCCTGAAGATACACAAAAATGTTGCTTGTGTTACTTAATTCATCAATGGAAAAGATTATACCTTTACTTGACTTTACTTGACCTCAAAATGTTCTTGGTACTCAAAATAAGACAACTCTTTTGAATACAAATTCTAAAACCTTTAACCGTTTCCCACCCAACGATGCATTTTGTAGCATCTGCAACCGACAACTTTTGAAAAGATTGTAAAAGTATTATAACCAAATTCTTCTTTTTCCTAAATGTTTTAAATCCAATTTAATTACTAAAATAATTTCCGGAAAAGAAAAGTTGAAAATCATTGTAGCAAACGGAGAAATTACTCACATGAGAAATTTCTCCTTTTGTCACAATGTTTTCAAACTTTTCTGCAGAAGATCAAGGTATCTGAATGCAACTGTATGTGGGTTAGGGTTAAACATGTCATAAGGGAGACAAGACGGATGTTTGATGCAAAGCATCAAAGAGAAGCCGCAATATTTCGTTTCACATGAAGAAATAAGAAAAAAGATCATTTAAATCCACAAACATTAGAACAATTTAATCTGTTGTCAGTAATGCTAATATCGATTATAGAAGATATAAGTTTTATGTAGGATATTTAACCTGGCAGGGTCTGTGTTTTAATAGAATGAGATAATTTAGAGTTAAGCTGATCATAAAAAGTGACATATAATACTAAAGATAAATGGACAAGAGGTTATGATAAATTTAAATTAGTACCAAAAACAATCAACTATTTGTATTGAACACACGCCCTGTTATGATAATGTTTTATCGAATAATGCTGACACACAGAAAATCTGTTTTTCGTTTGTATCGGTAAGTCATGATAATGGATAAGGGTTTCCCACATAAAACAAATCTGCAGTAGACGACTTTGAAATTATCAAGTAAAAAAAAAATCTCTATAAATGATCGTATGATAATTGAAAAGTGTTGACTTATTGTGGCAAATGCAGATATTGCTCATTATGAGCACTTTCTCCTTTTGACACAATGATGTTAATGATGTTTCCTCTGACAGTCTTTAAAATCATCCAGTACAAAACATAGAAAATCTCTATAAATGATAGTAAGATAATTGAAAAGAGTTGAAATTATTGTGGCAAATTGAGCAATTGAAAATCAAAGCTGTCGGATTACAAACGCACAATCTCGAGTTGACGAAACTGATGTGAACTCGTGTCGTGATTAGCATTCAGAAAAATCAAGTAAACGTATTTCTATGTACACGTAATCCGAAAGACTGACATAGCTGCAGCGACTTTGAAAACGGTGTGACAAAAAGAGAAATTGATCACGAGGTATTTATCCTTTTGCTACAATGTTTTCTACTTTATGTCAATAAATTATACCTTCATTTAGCAAGATGTTCCAATTTTTACTTAATGTGTCTACGTATAAGGGAAAGGCTTAATATAGGAACAAGTTTCATTTTTTTTGAAAACGTTAAACCAATGCTTGAAAATTTACATTAATTTATTTCTCAAACTGTAAATTTACCAGTTGATATAAGAGTTGAAATGCTGTCTACATTTACAGTGATAAGTTAAATATAGTTCAGTTAATCCGATCACACTTTGTTTGTAAAAACCAGAAGATTTCATTTCATTTAAGTATTCTGGATGTTCACATCGCATCCGTGATAAAACATGTTGTTGGCTAGGCAAAATATACCGATATCGTGTTTACCGCGATATTCATGAAATGTACGTGGAACTGCAACAGCGAAAATGAACGAAATCGATCTTGAAACAGATATTTCTGTGGTTTAAATCTTTTCATGTCTGCATTTTGCGATGACAATTGTACTCAAAGTTACCTTTGAATCCAGTATGTACTGAACATGAAAGTCAGATTATTAAAAGCAAAGCAAATGAATAATGAATGTGAAATTGCGATAAAAATGAAAATCTAATATGTTAATAGGCAAAGCCTAGGTCGTGTGAAAGCAAGAACAAATTAATTAAGCACTGTCTGTCCCCCAACAAGAAACAAATTAATACGCAAATTGTAAAAAGTTACAAAAACAGAATTTGAAAAACATTGAAAAAAATTAAACTTAGCATGCATTTAAGTTTAATTTGTACATATATATCTGTTTTATTTTTTATTAGGTCAGGATTGTAACAGACTAAGATTTCCAAGGATGTTGATGGAAAACAACACTAGAAGGCATTGAAGAATGTCCTGATTTATTTTTACAAATGCCAGTTATTTGTAAACTAGTAATACATATAATTGGAAACTGACTCTTACCATGGTTGATTGAATGACTTGCGCTTAACATTACTTTCAATGGTACTTCAGTTCACCTAACATTTTCCCCTGGCTTTCTAGAATACTAAAATACTCCACACAACAATCTTCCAAGGCAGATGGCTAACTTTGCATGATCTGGCTGAATGTATAATCTTGAGACAATTTAAGATGAGAACACTATGCATACAGACTGAGAAAACTGTAATTTTTGACAAATATTTTCAAAAGGCCCATTTATAATGATGTATGTTGGAAAGGGTAAAGTTTAGCCCCTTGTCTGATGTAAATTACTTGATTTCTGTGACTAATCCGAATACATTGTCGGAATGGTGTAATTGTCCAAACTGAACATATCCAAAATGAACAATATGTTCCTATTCAACAACATTTTCACTTTGAACAATTGATCCAAATTGAACATATCCAAAATGAACAATATGTTCCTATTCAACAACATTTTCACTTTGAATACCTATCTCCTTTTCTGGTTTTTAATTTGTAAAACATGAAACAGCATCAGATTATTTGTTAATAAGTATCAGACTTAGTGTCAACAACAGTTACTGATTATTTATACATGTATCTGAAATATGTTGTTTGTAAAAAAATGGATAATGAAAGATCTGATCAATATATTCAATATACATTTTATTGCATAAAACAATAAACAGTATGTTTATAGCAAATAAAGAAATTATAAAAAGTACAAACAGAGAAATGGATTTTCCAGAAGAATTTGCAATAATTTAACATTGTTAGTGATCATGTTAAAATTGCTCTATTATAAAAATATGATGTATAAATTTCATTAAATCTTTGATATTAAAACGGTTATCAAAGCTGGATCAAACCTTGAACATGTACAGATTCTCAGAGTTATCAATGTTGATAACCATTCCTTTTTTAAATTGTTATTGCACAATTATAAAAGCTTTTGAAAAGGGTACAGGGAGTAAACTATTTTCACTAGAAGCCTGGATAAAAATGTAATAAGTGTTTAAGTAAGACAACTCCCCACAGCATAATTGTTTCATGTATACATTGTTAAGTTTAGTTGCTTCTTTCAAAACATGTACCTGCTGAGATTTTATCTTAGAACTCTTGTTAGACCAGGTGTTTTACCATTAAACTACAGTATAGGTTTTTATTTTGAGCAGCAGTTCATGAAAATATGTGTAATTTTATTACCAGTAAAGTATAAGAATTTATTTGTTACAATGAATGTATACCAATTTAAATTTTACCATTTCTATTGTATAGATTATACAATTTCACACAGAAAAATGGATTTCACAATAAATTACATAGAAAACAGATACATTTCTGTAGTATTTCAGTTATATCAGAGGACAGAACACTTATGTGAGGTCACTGGGTGACTAATATAACTGACATTAATTATGAACTGCCTTATAGCCTTTTTCTGTTGAAAAACAGATTAAGTTTTCTTTATTTTTCAACCAAAATGTTTATACAAATTTATTTGAATAAAAAGTATTTTGAGTGTTTGTTGAATTTAAAAAGAGATTGATCCTCTTTATCTACAGATTTCAATGCTCAGTTTGTTTTTACCTTATTTGAGTTTGATATAGTTAGTGTACATTGCCCTGTTTCATAGACGGACCTAAATCGGTGACCGTAAAAGGCTTTTATTTTGCATTTGCTCTTCAATTTGAAGAGTTCTATGACATCATTGGTTGTTGTGCTCCAAAGTATGAACATAGTGCTGTCAATAGATGTTGAATCTTTTTTAAATGTTGTTTGAATACATACATGCAGAGTATTTAAAATAACCTAGTGAAAATAATGTTTAAATTCTTAGTAAGTTAGTACCAAGTTTGTCCAATCTGATCAATAAACACATTTTGGATAATAAAAAAGTTTTGTTTGTTTGCTACATTTACTCCAATAAATAGATAAACGTCTTAAAGTCAATACAACTAGACAGTCAAAGATATGATAGTTTAGCTATTTTCTTGAGTGGAGTCAACATTTGACGGCTTCGGCTTCAAATGACAGATACAGATAATCAAAGCACTGAAAGTGCTCACAGCAAGGGGCTAACTGCAGATAACATTTGGACACGGATTTACCGATCCCAAAAGTCTAACTTAAACACTTTACACTAGCACTTTGTTAGTTAGCACTTTATATCCATATATTAAATGATAAAGGAGTAAAGCAAAACATTGTAAACACAGTATGATGGTCTATCGATATACTAAAAGTTACACATACACATGCGCATCTGCTATCTGGATAGTTTCTGCTTAGCACACCTGGATTTTTAGCCGTGTCTTTTTTTAATGCAATTAACACATACATTTCATATCAAAATCACAATAACCTAACAATGATAATTATATTGAGAGTCCAATTTTACTTTCAAAGCAGAAATAAAATCCTGTGTTATCTACATTTTCTTCAGCGTGCAATGACTGAAATATTGTTAAAAGCGACGTAAAACATCATACACACGATTTAATCATTTCTTAGTGTTTCACAACGCATAGGTTAATAGTTTTAAATGCATTGCTTTTGAATTCATTTTAAATCCCAAGATTTTGAAAGAGTTTATTGCAGCGGTGTTAAATGACAATTGCACCACTGATATCGGCAATTTATAAGACAAAAAATATTATATTTTTCTTATAAAAAAAATTATCTGCCCAGAGCGGGAATCGAACTCAAGTCTCCAGTTTCACGGCCGAACATGTTAACCGCTACGTTACGCGGCCACTTCGATGGATTTCATGTATGACATAAACATAAACCAATACACGAGTTAGCGAAATATTTAGTATTGAAACGTTTTATCTTGATAAAAAACAAATGTCATTTAAATAATTTGTTTTATAACTGGGACTTGACTATCTTATTCCGTCTGCTGGGGTTGTTCGGGTTAATTTTGGTTGAGAATTTGATGTATTTACCTAGGGATCTAAAATGAAATACTCTAGCATTCCTGATTATCGTTCCGCTGATAATACATTTTATTCGAAAGATTTTTGGAAATTACAACGCCTAGGCTCACTTGCACATTTATCGTATATATGTTATAGTTTGTCAACTGTTTATTTTATTATCATTCAAATAATTTGAATGTTTGAGTAGATATGTTATCATTGGGACTCATTCATCTTAATTTGTTTTTGAGTCGGAATCGAAAAGTTGCCTTTACTCCATTCGATTTACAATATTTAGGAATTACCAATGAACTTTACGCGCGATCAAGTATGTTGAAAGCGTAGAAATACATTTTAATTATTAATCATGTAATTCATATGTTTTAACAAAAAAATTCTTTCGAGTTATTCCTTTTGGGTTAGTGATGTCGAATCAAATCAATTTTCGGCTTCATATGTCAACAAGTTACCGCATTTTGATTTTTAGACAGGAACTATTGGCGGTACAAGATGACCAACATGGAAATTAGCTGGCAACAGTCATTTCATTTTTAACAAAATATTCAACAAATCATCCACTTTCATTGACATTATGTACGATCTGCAACCACCAATACATCTATATGAAGTCGAGATGGTGTTCAGAAACGGAGAGCTGATGTAGAAAGACAGATGTGAAGTAATTCAATGCCGATATCGTAAAACGCCTGTCTAGATTCCAGTCTCAAAATGATGCGTCGTTTCGAAAATTAGCTACTATAGCAATTGGCTCTAACGAGCCCCTTGCTAAAAACGATACACTCCATGTGACGAAAGCATCGTGGAACGTTCCCAACAGATACTAACAAATAATTTAGAAATGAAGTTATATTTATAAGCAAATTATTGATATAATAAATAGTTTACCTTGAAATGAATATTAAGATTTAGATTTAGACAAATATCTAAATTGAAAAGTTTAGTGAATACGGGACGAGGCTTCTTCGTCTAATTACCGCGTAATATATCATAGCATGTAATTTTAAGGAACCAGACTACATTTACAAATTCAATAGAAGGGTTCTCTATTTTACTGTCTAGAGTAGATACAGTATGAATTTCGCTTAAATAAAAATGTACATACATTCAATTAATATACTGGCCTTTGTCGTTTGTTTTTAATTTTTAAACTCACACATGTATATATAGAGTGTAAAAGGGGTGTTTTAAAAGTCATTACCTTAAATTAATGTACTTAGAAAGGACAAAAAGAAATCAAGATATGTCACGCTGGTAGGTCTAAATATTCTCCTTGACCGAAAATGAAAAGCGAAAGGCTGAACCTCCCCACCCCCCCCCCCCACCCATCCAATACAACAAACCTATAGTAGACATTTTGAAAAATCTCTATAATTTCCCCCCACTTTCCCAGAATGACCCTTTTGTTGGGTCCTAAGTGGACTGGTAACCATCCTATAACGCCCCCCCCCCCCTTTCCCCGCATACAGCCAATACAACAATTCTACAGCAGTCATATTTGAAAACGTGTATGCAAAATTAAGGAAAATTACTATATGTGGAATTAAAATTATTAAATGGAGTTGAATACATTTTGGAAAATGGAGAAATACTCATTTTGAGCAAATCATCCTTTTCCACAATGTTTTAGCAATTTGTGTGCCAATATGATTATTTAAACATTGTCTATATCAGAAGAAAGTTTTAAACCCTTTCCCACTTTGGAGACACATTTCGATGCATCTGCAGCAGACTAGTTTTGAAAAAACTGGCATTTGCCACATTATGTTTTAAATAACATTAAAACAACTATACTTTTATTCAGAGATTTTCCCAGGTTTTCAATGTTTTCAATTAACCTTTTCCCACATACAGCAAATCTGCAGCAGACGACTTTGAAAACATGTTGACAAAAACCTGAATAATCTCAACAAAAGATAGCTTTATTGTTAAATAAAGTTGAAAACTGTGTGGTCAAAGGAGAAATTGCAATTTCATAAGCAATTTCAAATTTGGCCACAATCTATTCAAAAGTCGTCCTCTTCTATTGCGTCAAAATGCGTCTCTGCAGGTTGGAAAGCGTTAACCCTTTCCAACTAGCAGACCCCAGGGCAAGTATTTAGTCTTTGTTTTCAAACTCACACTTATTACTTCAGAAACCCTTTATCTTCTAATAGAAACAGATACTTTTAACAATTTGATCAGATCTTTATCTCCAGTGTGCTCATGTTCTACAAACTTCCAATCACCATAATGTTCTTAACCCTTGCCCACATATAGACACTTTATGAGGCCTCTGCAGGAGAACACTTTCGATAACATCGTGACAAAAGGAGAAATTGTTCATAGTGAGCATTTTCTCTTCTTATCAAAATGTTATGAACTCTCTTCAATATTTGTTTTTTCATTTATAGAGATTCTCGAACTTTTTGACGATGTGTTTTCAATGTCGCCTGCATTTATGGTTTTTAAATCAAAATTTATTTCAACTCACCCTTTTAAGAGTTATCCTTCCAATCCATAGCAGACCATCTGAGGGACTGATATGATCGCAGTGCTCCTTATATGCCCCCCTAAACTTCATCTGTGGGGGTAATTAGACAAAGCAAGTGAAATATTCTCAAACAATGACTCTTTCTGATGCCTCTGCAGCAGACAGCATTTTGCAAACATGGCGACAAAAGAAGTAAGTACAAATTCCTTTTGCCACAATTAGTTTATAAGTCATCTATTGCATAGGTGTCAAGAAAGATTGCTGTATATTACAGGCTCTTATCTTTCAGAGTAATATGTATTACCACTTTCCCTCACATAGAAACTTGCTGACGCCTCTGCAACAGACGGCCTTTTGAAAACATGGCGACAAAAAAAGAAATTGCTCAAAACAAGCAATTTCTCCTTTTGTCACCGTGTTTCGAACTTTTTTCAATTATTGTACTTTCATTTTAAGTGATTTTCAGTGCTTTTGCTTAGAAGTTACCAAAGTTGTCTGCTGCAGATATATTGTATGTGGTAAAGGATTAGTCATTCATTTGACATAACATTATGGTAAAAACAATTACCTGGATGATTAGGGGCATTGTGCCATAAATTTTCCAAAAAAATAATGTCAGGATTAAAAATAATAATTACACCTATGGTTACCTGTCTCTCTGATTAAGATTACAAGAGGGCCAAGATGACCCTAAATCGATCAACTGAATTTGATAAGGAGTGCAAATGAACCTGCAAGGAGTGGACACTGTTAAGAAAATAGCAAAATAACTTATCAGTAAAGGCCATTTGTATCTTGAAATCTAACAAGAACTTTAATAAGAATGGAATTATAAAGTTTTGTCATTTTGCGCCTTTCCTGATGCCGCCTTGCTGCCCTGTTTTTCAACGAAATCAATATGGCTTGAACAGTTTTTGTAGAAGGTCATTCAAAGAACATTTCTACGAAATTATTTTGGAATCGGACAATCAGATTATGGAGGAAAAAGATTTTACAGTTTGGGTATTTGTCTGCCTTTGTGATGCCGCAGCAACCACAGTTCAACCAAATATAAGTCTTTAAACAATTTTGAAAGAGGACCAACAAAGGAACATTCCTGTGCCATGTTTTTCAACCCATCAGTATGACCTGAACAATTTTTGCAAAGGATCACCCAAGGAACATTTCTATAAAATGATATTGGAATCTGACAAGCAAATCCAGAGCAGAAGATTTTTAAAGTTTGGGCATTGCACCCCCTTTCTGATGCCCAAAGTTTTTAATGATTTTTTTACCAATCAATACGGCTTGAATAAATTAAGAAGAGGATCACTGAAGTAAGATTCCTATTCAATTTTCTTAATATCAGACAAGGACTTAAACAAATATTGAATTTCCAAATTTTGCCCCTTTTCTGATGCCTCCTGAGTGCCATGTTTTTCAACAAATCAGTATGCATTGAACAGTCTTTGTAGATGGTCACTCAAGAAAAATTTCTACTAAATTACATTAGAATCTGACGAGCAGATTCAGAGGAGAAGATTTTTAAAGTTTGGACATTTCGCTCACTTTCTGAAGCCGCAGCAACTAAACTTCTAAATGGAATTTGAATCTTTGAACAATTTTGGCTCACACGTGATCTAAACACATGGAACATAAGGTTTTTTGGGGGCGTTTTGGGTATATGACCTATCTTCGTGGAATTGGGATATTTTGGCAAAATTGGGAATGTTTTCATTAATAATAATTAAGGGATACTATGATACCAGGACCCGGATATTAATTAAACCTAGAGTGTAAGTCTCTGTAAAAAGACGATTGCATGTAAGGAAAAATATGTTGTTTATATTTTTTTCTTTGATTTCTTTCTTCTTCCTCTCGAATGTTTTGGAACTTCTGATTGGGAATTTTTATTGAAAATTTAGTAAAAAACCCATACGTTTTGCGATTGGGAACCTAACCGAATACCGGCTATAACAAGAGATGACGGATCACAGCGCGCTCGACTATACTCTGCTTATTCACTTAAGCATCATTTCATTATAATGCAATTAAGAACTATTATTGCGCGGATGCCTTAGCACCAGTGCATATATTGGTTGTGAAAAAACTGTCACTGGTACAATGGGCTTACGCATGCGCCGTGTTAATCGTCTTGATCGCGCGCATGCGCGTATTTTACCGTCTCCGTAGCAGTTTCGTCACTAGACTGGTTTTCGTTCGTATGCGAGTAGTTTTTTTCATAATTAAAATGTAGATTAAAACCAATAGTTTAACATGTACCAGCGTTAAGCCATCGCGGGTCAACCATCCAGGAACGTTGCTAATCTGTTACGAAAAGGTCAACCACTCTACACAATGTCGCTATAAAAGTCGGCTTCTCAAAGCAAGACCGTAGAGGTCGATATTTAAACCCGCTCCGTTACATTTCTCTCCTCTTAGTTCCTCTTGACTTGAAGTCACACACTGAACACAAGCAGTATACCAGAGCGGAGTCTATGTAACATAACTGGAGAACAACCGGGGTTTTAATACAGGATAATGGGAATATTGTCTTATATGCGAAATTATTGTGCTAAATGTTTGCGATTTTTAAGACATATAGTAAGAGGAAAAAGGACGCGTTTGCGCAGACAAGATGTTTACAATAGAATTTGGGAGATCGAGGTCACAACACGTTGGGAATAGGTATTTTTGTTATCGATTTACGTATTTAACTAAAAAGCTATTCACGTTTATCATACTATTTATATCAATATATTTAAAAGCGGGTTTCTGCTGTTTTTCCGAATCAAACAGTTTTTCTTTAGCCATACAATGCTGATTCTCCAGCGCTAACATCGAACCTTGCTGCATCTTGCAGCAACTATTGTTTCATATATAACTCTATATATAAAAGCAAATGAATCGATACAGTATATTTAAAGAGTATATATAATTTAAAAAAACAAGTGTACAAAAAAGGTATGAGCTTATCGTTAATTAAGAGTTGAAAACATTGTTGCCAACAGGAAAAAATGGTCATCATGAGCAATTTCCCCTTTGGCCCACAATGTTTTTTAAAAGCCGTCTGCTGCTATTGCGTCAAGATGTGTCTGCAGGTGGGAAAGGGTTAAACGTGTTGTGCAGCAGATGATTCTCGAAATCAGTGTGGCAAAAGGATGTTTGTTTTATTGGGGGTTTACGCATTTTCAACATCTGTTTGCAATATCAACGCGCACAGAGCAAAAGCGGAGAAATTACTCATAAATTAGCTCAACAAGTTCTCATTCTAAAGTGGCATTTCTATCCAGAGGGAAGAGAATCTCATTATAAAAAAAGTTGCAAGATCGATTTTTTCTAAAAATAAGAAGCTCTGAATGGGTTTGGATCTAACTCACAACAACATGTCTTACACACGTACGGTGGCAAGAGCACGACACTCCAGACATTATACTTTTCTTTCTCACAGATGTTTCTGGATTTTATAAAACGAGTGCCGTTCATTGTACATTTTCATTCCGGTAATGTATCGCATTATGTCGTGTTAGAATCGTAAGCACAATTATATAAGACCTATTTAAAGGTTGGGTGACATAAAACAAACCGTGTGAGATAAAATGTACATAAACTGTTATAAAGAACACACTCAGTTCAAAGTTCAAGAGGCATTTACAATGTGTACACAATAAGTATGTGTTAACTAGTACTCTTTAAAAATTCTATTATAAATGCTAGTTTATAGAAAAAAGGATGATTTGGTAGTAAGACACAGAAAACCTACCATTATCTTATTACCATAGTCTTTCTGTGACCATACATGTACCTAAACTCATCTTACGTTACACACACAATAAGTAAAAGATTGTTTGAGTGTTAAACGCCGCTTTCAACATTCTTGATGTTATTATCACAGAGTTTCCTGGTAAGTTACCAGTCCTATTGGTCTATTTATCCTAACATCAGCCGGTCAGTCGTAATGCTAACCCTGCAACCCTCAGCGCCATGGAGGCAGCCTTACTACCATTTTAATGTGGTACTGACCCGACGCAGGGATCAAACCTGTGACCGCCTCAGCACCGCAGGTGGACGCTCTACTACAACATCGTCAGAGGCGGTCAGTGTGGTACTTATGCAGTATGATCAGGGTCTTCACTATTAGAAATAAGAGAATGTTAGTCTTTCTGTGTCATACCTGAAATCATCTATATCCCATAAACAGCATAATTGTAGAAATGCTTTAACACTAGATATAACACACTAATTGTGTATCTGTGCTTCAATGAACTGAGTTATTTTTATACACAATTGACTTGTGTACATTTTATCCCCCAATGTTTGTTTTGACACCAACCTTTAAAGAGGTATATTTAGTTGTGGTTCATGTCATGTGATCTCACGACTGTATTCGATTAAGAAATCTAGAAAATCAGAATCGTTTCCGTGTGTTCTCGCAATTCCTTAATCACCACCTACCGAGCAGGGAAAAACTATTTTATTTAAATAATAAAATATAAAAGCTTCTCATACTACATGTCTAATTAGAATCAAACATCACCTTCATAAATGTTTATAAGGGAAAAACAATTGTTATTTTACTTATTTTTGTTTATGAATTTCTATAAAAGTGCACTCTTTAAGAAGTAGTAGTTTGTTTTCCTGGAGTTTCGTTGACACAATTACTCAATATAATTTCAATTATCTTATGCTGCTGTAGCATGACGAGTTGAGGAACAATGTAAATGCCCTAGAATTTAACCCATTGAAACCTGTCCCACTTGCAAACACTTTTTCGAGGCATCAGCAATCATCAAACAAATGAAAAGATTCTGGCATAATATGAGCAAAGCACTCCTTCGTAGTCCTGCTTTTAAAGCCAATGTATTATGTCTCCTTTTGCCAGAATGTTTTCAATTTTATTCAATATTTACACTTTCATTTAAACATATTCTTCATAGTTTTGCATAAGATATATTATAATTCGTCTGCTGCCGATTTATGTATGTTGGAAATGGTTAATGATGAGATTTGTTTAGAGTCATCTTCTGTGAAAGTGTCCCGAGTAAAAAAGTATTATATATGGAAAAGTATTTTTGATACAGGGTTGAAAAACTTGTGGGAAATGAGAGAACATTGCTGCCTTTTCGTCGCTTCCACAGTGATTTCATTGAATTGTTACGAATATCGAAAATGTAAAATGTATGAAGGAAAAGGGGTATCCTTTCCGACAAACAACGAATCTGCAGCAGCCCTGAAGAACATTTCGGACCCCTTTTAAATGAAAGCACAATAATTAAATAGAGTTGATAAACATGTAACAAAAGGAGAAATTTCCAACATACACAAATCTGCAGCAAGACGACTTTGAAAACATCTAGAACAAGAAATAGCTTCTAAAAAGATAAACGGCGATCAATATGAGAAAAAATTTTCACTGATTTTTTTACGTGAAATTTATTTCTTAAGGAAAACAATTAAAGGTAAGTATGCAGAACATTTCATTTATAAACTTCACCTTAATAGTGCCTCTTGTAGTGTATCGCCAATTTAACTATGACCAATCAGAAACGTTTCATTTCATTTATTTCTTCGCCATTTTCATAAAGATACAACATTTCATTGCTCTACAATCTAGATCATTTGTTATAACATCTAGGTCAAAACCCACTGTTATTTATTTATTTATATATTGGGGTTTTACGCAGCTTTCAACAATATTTCAGTTATATCGCGGCCGACAGTTCACTTATTCATGATCCTGAGTTAAGCAAAACCAGATACTAGACTAGAAAATGTACCTTGCCCAAGGGCACTCCACCATAATCCGTAGTGCCGCGACTGGGGATCGAACCCGGAAAACCCACGTTAATCGTCTTCGCCGAAAAAATATGGAAAATCTCTGAACATGAAAATACAATAATTGAATAAAAGTTGAAAACATTGGTGACGCAAAGGAGAAATTGCTCGTCTTGAGCAATTTCTTCTTTTGTTACATGTTTGTCAAAAAGCTGTAAAGCTGTGCTGCTGTAGAGGCGTCAGAAAGTGTCTATATGAGGTAAAGGGTTGACAAACTACAACACATTCAGTAACACTCAATCATTCAACATTGTTAATTCGTTTATTCATTGTCACTTTCACAGTAAACAATAGCCATAACAATGCACCAACCGAAACCGAAATATCCCCCAAATAATCCTTTCCCTCACACAACAAAACTGTAGACGAGACACCTTTAAACTCAATAAATATCGGAAACTCTGTAAATAAAAGAACAATCAAATGAATCGAGTTAAAAAGACATTGTAACAAAAGGAACAATGGCTCATTTTAAGCTAAACATTTTAAAAGTCGTCTGCTCCGGAGACGTCATATAATGGGAAAGGGTTCACACAAGCCATGATGTTACAAAAGTTAACAGAGCCCCCAGTTTATCACCCTGGCTTGAAACACTTTTCCCACATGCATTTTGCTTCAGACTGAAGGAGGCTTTTAAAAAATATTGTTTAAATAAAGACAACGTAACTTACAATGAGCGATTTCGCTTTGCCTTCATGTCTTCAACTCTATTCAATTAGTTTTACTTTCATTTTATGAAGAATTTCCATATTTAATTTCAGAATTGTTATTTCGTTAATCTGCTTAAACATTTTTTTGTTTATGAGAAAAGATTGAAATTAAAATAGGATGCAAGACAGAAAACCTGTACCACTCAGCCGTTTTACCCACTTTTCTACTAAAAGACGCTCTGCAGCAGATGAGTTTGAATTCTTTTTTCCAACTCGAGATTGCTTTCTTAAAAAAGCGTTTGTCTCCCCATTTGTGTGGTCGTAGGGCAGGAAAAGAAATGATGGAGATGAATTTTGTAGTTTTTGGACGGAGATGAAGCAACAGTGACTTTTAAGTTTGGCCTATTAACCTGTAGACAATAGTGGACATGTATTGTCATAAGATGCACAAGATTAGTGGTTACTTTTTAAAGAATAAACGTAATGTGGAGATGTAAGAAGTTCCTCCTCGCAAAATGACTACAAAAAAAGACCAATCTCAATCAAAGACCAACCTGCATACCAAGTATGAAGTACATGGGCCCATGCTTTTTAG
>JASEVX010000013.1:3718884-3885682 GCA_031761405.1 Serripes groenlandicus
TTCAGTAGCATGTATGTGCAATCACCCTCACAGTTCACAAACTCATGGGACCTGGGTGAATCAACCCAGCTACGCGATAACACTGAAAACAGTGTGGAAAGAGGAGCCATTGCCCGCCATGCTTTGAAATGGCGTTTTGTTTGCATTGTAGGGGTTTTGATATTGGAAGCGAGTTGTTGCATGACTAAATAAGTGTGGAAATTCGCATAAAGTATCTGCATGTGGGAAAGCGTTAGTAAGTGTTCACTGGTCTTCGCACCTCTGCAGGTTAAAACCCTTTCGGCGGTACAGTGAACGATTTTCCCATAACCCCTTTCCCACATACATAAACTCCCTATAAAATGAACTATCGAAAACATTGTGATAAAAACAGCCATTGCTCATCATGTTGTCAAAGGTCGTTTTGCTTGCATTGTTGGGGTTTTAGGCCGTTTTCAACAGCATGTATGCCCAATCGCCATCACAGTCCACATACTCATGTTTTCTGGGTGATAATACTGAAAACAGTGTGGTATAAGGAGCCATTGCTCACCATGTTTTCAAAGGTCGTTTTGAGTGCACTGTACGGAGATTTAGGCTGCTTTCAGTAGCATGTATGTGCAATCACCCTCACAGTTCACAAACTCATGGGACCTGGGTGAATCAACCCAGCTACGCGTTAGGACTGAAAACAGTGTGGAAAAAGGAGCCATTGCTTATCATGTTTACAAAGGTCACATACTCATGTTTTCTGGGTTATTCTACCCAGCTAGTCAATAGGACTGAAAACAGTGTGGTAAGAGTAGCCATTGCTCATCAGGTTCACAAAGGTCGTTTTGATTGCGTTGTTGGAATTTTTTAGGCCGTTTACAACAGCATTTATGTTAAATAACCCTCACTGCTCGAACACGCATGCTTCCTGGGTGAATCAACCCAGCTAGTCAATAGGACTGAAAACAGTGTGGTAAGAGTAGCCATTGCTCATCAGGTTCACAAAGGTCGTTTTGATTGCGTTGTTGGATTTTTTAGGCCGTTTACAACAGCATTTATGTTAAATAACCCTCACTGCTCGAACACGCATGCTTCCTGGGTGAATCAACCCAGCTAGTCAATAGGACTGAAAACAGTGTGGTAAGAGTAGCCATTGCTCATCATGTTTACAAAGGTCGTTTTGATTGCGTTGTTGGATTTTTTAGGCCGTTTACAACAGCATTTATGTTAAATAACCCTCACTGCTCGAACACGCATGCTTCCTGGGTGAATCAACCCAGCTAGTCAATAGGACTGAAAACAGTGTGGTAAGAGTAGCCATTGCTCATCATGTTTACAAAGGTCGTTTTGATTGCACTGTACGGAGATTTAGGCTGCTTTCAGTAGCATGTATGTGCAATCACCCTCACAGTTCACAAACTCATGGGACCTGGGTGAATCAACCCAGCTACGCGATAACACTGAAAACAGTGTGGAAAGAGGAGCCATTGCCCGCCATGCTTTGAAATGGCGTTTTGTTTGCATTGTAGGGGTTTTGATATTGGAAGCGAGTTGTTGCATGACTAAATAAGTGTGGAAATTCGCATAAAGTATCTGCATGTGGGAAAGCGTTAGTAAGTGTTCACTGGTCTTCGCACCTCTGCAGGTTAAAACCCTTTCGGCGGTACAGTGAACGATTTTCCCATAACCCCTTTCCCACATACATAAACTCCCTATAAAATGAACTATCGAAAACATTGTGATAAAAACAGCCATTGCTCATCATGTTGTCAAAGGTCGTTTTGCTTGCATTGTTGGGGTTTTAGGCCGTTTTCAACAGCATGTATGCCCAATCGCCATCACAGTCCACATACTCATGTTTTCTGGGTGATAATACTGAAAACAGTGTGGTATAAGGAGCCATTGCTCACCATGTTTTCAAAGGTCGTTTTGAGTGCACTGTACGGAGATTTAGGCTGCTTTCAGTAGCATGTATGTGCAATCACCCTCACAGTTCACAAACTCATGGGACCTGGGTGAATCAACCCAGCTACGCGTTAGGACTGAAAACAGTGTGGAAAAAGGAGCCATTGCTTATCATGTTTACAAAGGTCACATACTCATGTTTTCTGGGTTATTCTACCCAGCTAGTCAATAGGACTGAAAACAGTGTGGTAAGAGTAGCCATTGCTCATCAGGTTCACAAAGGTCGTTTTGATTGCGTTGTTGGATTTTTTAGGCCGTTTACAACAGCATTTATGTTAAATAACCCTCACTGCTCGAACACGCATGCTTCCTGGGTGAATCAACCCAGCTAGTCAATAGGACTGAAAACAGTGTGGTAAGAGTAGCCATTGCTCATCAGGTTCACAAAGGTCGTTTTGATTGCGTTGTTGGATTTTTTAGGCCGTTTACAACAGCATTTATGTTAAATAACCCTCACTGCTCGAACACGCATGCTTCCTGGGTGAATCAACCCAGCTAGTCAATAGGACTGAAAACAGTGTGGTAAGAGTAGCCATTGCTCATCATGTTTACAAAGGTCGTTTTGATTGCGTTGTTGGATTTTTTAGGCCGTTTACAACAGCATTTATGTTAAATAATCCTCACTGCTCGAACACGCATGCTTCCTGGGTGAATCAACCCAGCTAGTCAATAGGACTGAAAACAGTGTGGTAAGAGTAGCCATTGCTCATCATGTTTACAAAGGTCGTTTTGATTGCACTGTACGGAGATTTAGGCTGCCTTCAGTAGCATGTATGTGCAATCACCCTCACAGTTCACAAACTCATGGGACCTGGGTGAATCAACCCAGCTACGCGATAACACTGAAAACAGTGTGGAAAGAGGAGCCATTGCCCGCCATGCTTTGAAATGGCGTTTTGTTTGCATTGTAGGGGTTTTGATATTGGAAGCGAGTTGTTGCATGACTAAATAAGTGTGGAAATTCGCATAAAGTATCTGCATGTGGGAAAGCGTTAGTAAGTGTTCACTGGTCTTCGCACCTCTGCAGGTTAAAACCCTTTCGGCGGTACAGTGAACGATTTTCCCATAACCCCTTTCCCACATACATAAACTCCCTATAAAATGAACTATCGAAAACATTGTGATAAAAACAGCCATTGCTCATCATGTTGTCAAAGGTCGTTTTGCTTGCATTGTTGGGGTTTTAGGCCGTTTTCAACAGCATGTATGCCCAATCGCCATCACAGTCCACATACTCATGTTTTCTGGGTGATAATACTGAAAACAGTGTGGTATAAGGAGCCATTGCTCACCATGTTTTCAAAGGTCGTTTTGAGTGCACTGTACGGAGATTTAGGCTGCTTTCAGTAGCATGTATGTGCAATCACCCTCACAGTTCACAAACTCATGGGACCTGGGTGAATCAACCCAGCTACGCGTTAGGACTGAAAACAGTGTGGAAAAAGGAGCCATTGCTTATCATGTTTACAAAGGTCACATACTCATGTTTTCTGGGTTATTCTACCCAGCTAGTCAATAGGACTGAAAACAGTGTGGTAAGAGTAGCCATTGCTCATCAGGTTCACAAAGGTCGTTTTGATTGCGTTGTTGGATTTTTTAGGCCGTTTACAACAGCATTTATGTTAAATAACCCTCACTGCTCGAACACGCATGCTTCCTGGGTGAATCAACCCAGCTAGTCAATAGGACTGAAAACAGTGTGGTAAGAGTAGCCATTGCTCATCAGGTTCACAAAGGTCGTTTTGATTGCGTTGTTGGATTTTTTAGGCCGTTTACAACAGCATTTATGTTAAATAACCCTCACTGCTCGAACACGCATGCTTCCTGGGTGAATCAACCCAGCTAGTCAATAGGACTGAAAACAGTGTGGTAAGAGTAGCCATTGCTCATCATGTTTACAAAGGTCGTTTTGATTGCGTTGTTGGATTTTTTAGGCCGTTTACAACAGCATTTATGTTAAATAATCCTCACTGCTCGAACACGCATGCTTCCTGGGTGAATCAACCCAGCTAGTCAATAGGACTGAAAACAGTGTGGTAAGAGTAGCCATTGCTCATCATGTTTACAAAGGTCGTTTTGATTGCACTGTACGGAGATTTAGGCTGCCTTCAGTAGCATGTATGTGCAATCACCCTCACAGTTCACAAACTCATGGGACCTGGGTGAATCAACCCAGCTACACGATAACACTGAAAACAGTGTGGAAAGAGGAGCCATTGCCCGCCATGCTTTGAAATGGCGTTTTGTTTGCATTGTAGGGGTTTTGATATTGGAAGCGAGTTGTTGCATGACTAAATAAGTGTGGAAATTCGCATAAAGTATCTGCATGTGGGAAAGCGTTAGTAAGTGTTCACTGGTCTTCGCACCTCTGCAGGTTAAAACCCTTTCGGCGGTACAGTGAACGATTTTCCCATAACCCCTTTCCCACATACATAAACTCCCTATAAAATGAACTATCGAAAACATTGTGATAAAAACAGCCATTGCTCATCATGTTGTCAAAGGTCGTTTTGCTTGCATTGTTGGGGTTTTAGGCCGTTTTCAACAGCATGTATGCCCAATCGCCATCACAGTCCACATACTCATGTTTTCTGGGTGATAATACTGAAAACAGTGTGGTATAAGGAGCCATTGCTCACCATGTTTTCAAAGGTCGTTTTGAGTGCACTGTACGGAGATTTAGGCTGCTTTCAGTAGCATGTATGTGCAATCACCCTCACAGTTCACAAACTCATGGGACCTGGGTGAATCAACCCAGCTACGCGTTAGGACTGAAAACAGTGTGGAAAAAGGAGCCATTGCTTATCATGTTTACAAAGGTCACATACTCATGTTTTCTGGGTTATTCTACCCAGCTAGTCAATAGGACTGAAAACAGTGTGGTAAGAGTAGCCATTGCTCATCAGGTTCACAAAGGTCGTTTTGATTGCGTTGTTGGATTTTTTAGGCCGTTTACAACAGCATTTTTGTTAAATAACCCTCACTGCTCGAACACGCATGCTTCCTGGGTGAATCAACCCAGCTAGTCAATAGGACTGAAAACAGTGTGGTAAGAGTAGCCATTGCTCATCAGGTTCACAAATGTCGTTTTGATTGCGTTGTTGGATTTTTTAGGCCGTTTACAACAGCATTTATGTTAAATAACCCTCACTGCTCGAACACGCATGCTTCCTGGGTGAATCAACCCAGCTAGTCAATAGGACTGAAAACAGTGTGGTAAGAGTAGCCATTGCTCATCATGTTTACAAAGGTCGTTTTGATTGCGTTGTTGGATTTTTTAGGCCGTTTACAACAGCATTTATGTTAAATAATCCTCACTGCTCGAACACGCATGCTTCCTGGGTGAATCAACCCAGCTAGTCAATAGGACTGAAAACAGTGTGGTAAGAGTAGCCATTGCTCATCATGTTTACAAAGGTCGTTTTGATTGCACTGTACGGAGATTTAGGCTGCCTTCAGTAGCATGTATGTGCAATCACCCTCACAGTTCACAAACTCATGGGACCTGGGTGAATCAACCCAGCTACGCGATAACACTGAAAACAGTGTGGAAAGAGGAGCCATTGCCCGCCATGCTTTGAAATTGCGTTTTGTTTGCATTGTAGGGGTTTTGATATTGGAAGCGAGTTGTTGCATGACTAAATAAGTGTGGAAATTCGCATAAAGTATCTGCATGTGGGAAAGCGTTAGTAAGTGTTCACTGGTCTTCGCACCTCTGCAGGTTAAAACCCTTTCGGCGGTACAGTGAACGATTTTCCCATAACCCCTTTCCCACATACATAAACTCCCTATAAAATGAACTATCGAAAACATTGTGATAAAAACAGCCATTGCTCATCATGTTGTCAAAGGTCGTTTTGCTTGCATTGTTGGGGTTTTAGGCCGTTTTCAACAGCATGTATGCCCAATCGCCATCACAGTCCACATACTCATGTTTTCTGGGTGATAATACTGAAAACAGTGTGGTATAAGGAGCCATTGCTCACCATGTTTTCAAAGGTCGTTTTGAGTGCACTGTACGGAGATTTAGGCTGCTTTCAGTAGCATGTATGTGCAATCACCCTCACAGTTCACAAACTCATGGGACCTGGGTGAATCAACCCAGCTACGCGTTAGGACTGAAAACAGTGTGGAAAAAGGAGCCATTGCTTATCATGTTTACAAAGGTCACATACTCATGTTTTCTGGGTTATTCTACCCAGCTAGTCAATAGGACTGAAAACAGTGTGGTAAGAGTAGCCATTGCTCATCAGGTTCACAAAGGTCGTTTTGATTGCGTTGTTGGATTTTTTAGGCCGTTTACAACAGCATTTATGTTAAATAACCCTCACAGCTCGAACACGCATGCTTCCTGGGTGAATCAACCCAGCTAGTCAATAGGACTGAAAACAGTGTGGTAAGAGTAGCCATTGCTCATCAGGTTCACAAAGGTCGTTTTGATTGCGTTGTTGGATTTTTTAGGCCGTTTACAACAGCATTTATGTTAAATAACCCTCACTGCTCGAACACGCATGCTTCCTGGGTGAATCAACCCAGCTAGTCAATAGGACTGAAAACAGTGTGGTAAGAGTAGCCATTGCTCATCATGTTTACAAAGGTCGTTTTGATTGCGTTGTTGGATTTTTTAGGCCGTTTACAACAGCATTTATGTTAAATAATCCTCACTGCTCGAACACGCATGCTTCCTGGGTGAATCAACCCAGCTAGTCAATAGGACTGAAAACAGTGTGGTAAGAGTAGCCATTGCTCATCATGTTTACAAAGGTCGTTTTGATTGCACTGTACGGAGATTTAGGCTGCCTTCAGTAGCATGTATGTGCAATCACCCTCACAGTTCACAAACTCATGGGACCTGGGTGAATCAACCCAGCTACGCGATAACACTGAAAACAGTGTGGAAAGAGGAGCCATTGCCCGCCATGCTTTGAAATGGCGTTTTGTTTGCATTGTAGGGGTTTTGATATTGGAAGCGAGTTGTTGCATGACTAAATAAGTGTGGAAATTCGCATAAAGTATCTGCATGTGGGAAAGCGTTAGTAAGTGTTCACTGGTCTTCGCACCTCTGCAGGTTAAAACCCTTTCGGCGGTACAGTGAACGATTTTCCCATAACCCCTTTCCCACATACATAAACTCCCTATAAAATGAACTATCGAAAACATTGTGATAAAAACAGCCATTGCTCATCATGTTGTCAAAGGTCGTTTTGCTTGCATTGTTGGGGTTTTAGACCGTTTTCAACAGCATGTATGCCCAATCGCCATCACAGTCCACATACTCATGTTTTCTGGGTGATAATACTGAAAACAGTGTGGTATAAGGAGCCATTGCTCACCATGTTTTCAAAGGTCGTTTTGAGTGCACTGTACGGAGATTTAGGCTGCTTTCAGTAGCATGTATGTGCAATCACCCTCACAGTTCACAAACTCATGGGACCTGGGTGAATCAACCCAGCTACGCGTTAGGACTGAAAACAGTGTGGAAAAAGGAGCCATTGCTTATCATGTTTACAAAGGTCACATACTCATGTTTTCTGGGTTATTCTACCCAGCTAGTCAATAGGACTGAAAACAGTGTGGTAAGAGTAGCCATTGCTCATCAGGTTCACAAAGGTCGTTTTGATTGCGTTGTTGGATTTTTTAGGCCGTTTACAACAGCATTTATGTTAAATAACCCTCACTGCTCGAACACGCATGCTTCCTGGGTGAATCAACCCAGCTAGTCAATAGGACTGAAAACAGTGTGGTAAGAGTAGCCATTGCTCATCAGGTTCACAAAGGTCGTTTTGATTGCGTTGTTGGATTTTTTAGGCCGTTTACAACAGCATTTATGTTAAATAACCCTCACTGCTCGAACACGCATGCTTCCTGTGTGAATCAACCCAGCTAGTCAATAGGACTGAAAACAGTGTGGTAAGAGTAGCCATTGCTCATCATGTTTACAAAGGTCGTTTTGATTGCGTTGTTGGATTTTTTAGGCCGTTTACAACAGCATTTATGTTAAATAATCCTCACTGCTCGAACACGCATGCTTCCTGGGTGAATCAACCCAGCTAGTCAATAGGACTGAAAACAGTGTGGTAAGAGTAGCCATTGCTCATCATGTTTACAAAGGTCGTTTTGATTGCACTGTACGGAGATTTAGGCTGCCTTCAGTAGCATGTATGTGCAATCACCCTCACAGTTCACAAACTCATGGGACCTGGGTGAATCAACCCAGCTACGCGATAACACTGAAAACAGTGTGGAAAGAGGAGCCATTGCCCGCCATGCTTTGAAATGGCGTTTTGTTTGCATTGTAGGGGTTTTGATATTGGAAGCGAGTTGTTGCATGACTAAATAAGTGTGGAAATTCGCATAAAGTATCTGCATGTGGGAAAGCGATAGTAAGTGTTCACTGCTCTTCGCACCTCTGCAGGTTAAAACCCTTTCGGCGGTACAGTGAACGATTTTCCCATAACCCCTTTCCCACATACATAAACTCCCTATAAAATGAACTATCGAAAACATTGTGATAAAAACAGCCATTGCTCATCATGTTGTCAAAGGTCGTTTTGCTTGCATTGTTGGGGTTTTAGGCCGTTTTCAACAGCATGTATGCCCAATCGCCATCACAGTCCACATACTCATGTTTTCTGGGTGATAATACTGAAAACAGTGTGGTATAAGGAGCCATTGCTCACCATGTTTTCAAAGGTCGTTTTGAGTGCACTGTACGGAGATTTAGGCTGCTTTCAGTAGCATGTATGTGCAATCACCCTCACAGTTCACAAACTCATGGGATCTGGGTGAATCAACCCAGCTACGCGTTAGGACTGAAAACAGTGTGGAAAAAGGAGCCATTGCTTATCATGTTTACAAAGGTCACATACTCATGTTTTCTGGGTTATTCTACCCAGCTAGTCAATAGGACTGAAAACAGTGTGGTAAGAGTAGCCATTGCTCATCAGGTTCACAAAGGTCGTTTTGATTGCGTTGTTGGATTTTTTAGGCCGTTTACAACAGCATTTATGTTAAATAACCCTCACTGCTCGAACACGCATGCTTCCTGGGTGAATCAACCCAGCTAGTCAATAGGACTGAAAACAGTGTGGTAAGAGTAGCCATTGCTCATCATGTTTACAAAGGTCGTTTTGATTGCGTTGTTGGATTTTTTAGGCCGTTTACAACAGCATTTATGTTAAATAATCCTCACTGCTCGAACACGCATGCTTCCTGGGTGAATCAACCCAGCTAGTCAATAGGACTGAAAACAGTGTGGTAAGAGTAGCCATTGCTCATCAGGTTCACAAAGGTCGTTTTGATTGCGTTGTTGGATTTTTTAGGCCGTTTACAACAGCATTTATGTTAAATAACCCTCACTGCTCGAACACGCATGCTTCCTGGGTGAATCAACCCAGCTAGTCAATAGGACTGAAAACAGTGTGGTAAGAGTAGCCATTGCTCATCATGTTTACAAAGGTCGTTTTGATTGCGTTGTTGGATTTTTTAGGCCGTTTACAACAGCATTTATGTTAAATAATCCTCACTGCTCGAACACGCATGCTTCCTGGGTGAATCAACCCAGCTAGTCAATAGGACTGAAAACAGTGTGGTAAGAGTAGCCATTGCTCATCATGTTTACAAAGGTCGTTTTGATTGCACTGTACGGAGATTTAGGCTGCCTTCAGTAGCATGTATGTGCAATCACCCTCACAGTTCACAAACTCATGGGACCTGGGTGAATCAACCCAGCTACGCGATAACACTGAAAACAGTGTGGAAAGAGGAGCCATTGCCCGCCATGCTTTGAAATGGCGTTTTGTTTGCATTGTAGGGGTTTTGATATTGGAAGCGAGTTGTTGCATGACTAAATAAGTGTGGAAATTCGCATAAAGTATCTGCATGTGGGAAAGCGTTAGTAAGTGTTCACTGGTCTTCGCACCTCTGCAGGTTAAAACCCTTTCGGCGGTACAGTGAACGATTTTCCCATAACCCCTTTCCCACATACATAAACTCCCTATAAAATGAACTATCGAAAACATTGTGATAAAAACAGCCATTGCTCATCATGTTGTCAAAGGTCGTTTTGCTTGCATTGTTGGGGTTTTAGGCCGTTTTCAACAGCATGTATGCCCAATCGCCATCACAGTCCACATACTCATGTTTTCTGGGTGATAATACTGAAAACAGTGTGGTATAAGGAGCCATTGCTCACCATGTTTTCAAAGGTCGTTTTGAGTGCACTGTACGGAGATTTAGGCTGCTTTCAGTAGCATGTATGTGCAATCACCCTCACAGTTCACAAACTCATGGGACCTGGGTGAATCAACCCAGCTACGCGTTAGGACTGAAAACAGTGTGGAAAAAGGAGCCATTGCTTATCATGTTTACAAAGGTCACATACTCATGTTTTCTGGGTTATTCTACCCAGCTAGTCAATAGGACTGAAAACAGTGTGGTAAGAGTAGCCATTGCTCATCAGGTTCACAAAGGTCGTTTTGATTGCGTTGTTGGTTTTTTTAGGCCGTTTACAACAGCATTTATGTTAAATAACCCTCACTGCTCGAACACGCATGCTTCCTGGGTGAATCAACCCAGCTAGTCAATAGGAATGAAAACAGTAAGGTAAGAGTAGCCATTGCTCATCAGGTTCACAAAGGTCGTTTTGATTGCGTTGTTGGATTTTTTAGGCCGTTTACAACAGCATTTATGTTAAATAACCCTCACTGCTCGAACACGCATGCTTCCTGGGTGAATCAACCCAGCTAGTCAATAGGACTGAAAACAGTGTGGTAAGAGTAGCCATTGCTCATCATGTTTACAAAGGTCGTTTTGATTGCACTGTACGGAGATTTAGGCTGCCTTCAGTAGCATGTATGTGCAATCACCCTCACAGTTCACAAACTCATGGGACCTGGGTGAATCAACCCAGCTACGCGATAACACTGAAAACAGTGTGGAAAGAGGAGCCATTGCCCGCCATGCTTTGAAATGGCGTTTTGTTTGCATTGTAGGGGTTTTGATATTGGAAGCGAGTTGTTGCATGACTAAATAAGTGTGGAAATTCGCATAAAGTATCTGCATGTGGGAAAGCGTTAGTAAGTGTTCACTGGTCTTCGCACCTCTGCAGGTTAAAACCCTTTCGGCGGTACAGTGAACGATTTTCCCATAACCCCTTTCCCACATACATAAACTCCCTATAAAATGAACTATCGAAAACATTGTGATAAAAACAGCCATTGCTCATCATGTTGTCAAAGGTCGTTTTGCTTGCATTGTTGGGGTTTTAGGCCGTTTTCAACAGCATGTATGCCCAATCGCCATCGCAGTCCACATACTCATGTTTTCTGGGTGATATAATTATATATATATATATATATATATATATATATATATATATATTAGTCATAGAGATATTCCCTATATGTGATGAGATGATTGCTCACAGGTTGTCTTTACTTGAAGGGTCATATATGCAGATTTTTGTTTGTTGGTTACTAAAGGTATGGTCACTGAAGACAGGATTCTGCTATTCCATGTTGGTCTTTAGAACAGGTTTGACTGTACTTGAAGATTAACCAAAACAACATTTTCCTCTTTTTTGAATTGTATCAATTGTATTATGGTGGCTGTCTAAGACAAGTGTGTGGTCTTTATGGACAGGGAACTGCTATTCCAATGTGGTATTTATAGACAGGATCTGCAATTTGAATATGGTCTTAATGGACAGGGATCTGCTATTCCAGGGTGGTCTTTATAGACATGGATCTGCCTAAGACAGGTTTGACTGTATGTTGATAATTACTTACCAGCACAGTTGACATGGTGCGTTATCCAAAACAGCAAAAATATCCCAGTTATTAACTTGAATCTCATCATGATAGTGTCCTGAAAATAAAAAACAATGTTGATTGTGTAACTTAACCCTTTTCCTTACATTATCTCTCTTACCCTTTCCCTCATACGACAATTATGAAGCAGACGACTTTGAACATATTTTGTCAAAAAATAGAAAATCTCTATAATTGAATGGATAACCTACAACTAAAAGTGGAAAACATTGTGGCAAAAGGAGAAATTGCTCGTTTTGAGCAATTTCTTCTTTTGTCATTATGATTTCAAAAAGCCATCTGCCGCAGAGGCGTCAGAAAGCGTCTACATGAGGGAAAGGGTTGATCAATTGAAAAGATTATACCTTAACTTCACCTCAAACTTCTATGTTGTTGGTACTCAAAATAATCGTTTGTTGGAAAGACAATTCTTAAGAATATAAATGTTGCAACCGACAATTTTTTAAAAGATTGTGTTAGTATTTTGGCAAAAGAAAAAATCGCTTATTATAACAATTCTTCTTTTTCCACAATGTTTTCAGTCGAATTTGAAAGAATACTAAAAGAATTTCCAGAAAAATAGCTAACATGAGCAAATTCTCCTTTTGTCACAATGTTTTAAAAACTTGTCAGCTGCAGAACGAGGCATCTGGAAGCAATTTTATGTGGGAAAGGGTTATATATGTGATAAGGGAGATACTGATGAGCAAAAGCATGTTAACTTGACCTGATCTAGACCTCTGTAGTACCATCAAGGTATTGCCCCGATTTATTACTCATGCCAGTTCTTTTTTATCCCTTTCCCTCATATAGACGCTTTCTGACGCCTCTGCAGCAGACAGTTTTTTGAAAAGATTATCAGTGACAAAAAAAAAGAGCAATTTCTCCTTTTGCCACAATGTTTTCCACTTTTATTCATAGGTTTATCCACTCAATCATAGAGATTTTCTATTTCTTGTCAAAATATGTTCAAAGTCGTCTGCTGCAGAACCTTTTCCACGAAATTTCTTGTACGAAAGATGAACAATGAATGAATGTATATATGTTTTATGACTAACATCTATGTAATGGGAATGAAATATATGTTATATAAATAAGAGTATATATATATATATATATATATATATATATATATATATATATATGTGTGTGTGTAGACAGATAAAGAGTATCACAGCTTATAGTAAAGTGCAATCTCATTTATGAAAGAAATTATAGCATGTATTGGGACTCAGAGTCAGAGGTCCTTCGAGTACCGCCTCTGTGTCCATCCCCTCAAATTCACCAAATCTATTGGATGTATGTATTTGAGGTTGATCGACTTCAAGAAGGACCGACGACATTTCAGGGTTTGGATTTGACGTAGACGCAAAATATTTAGTCTTTAGCTGCTTCACAGAAGAGCTCTGAGACTTAGGTATTTTTAGCAATAGCAAGTTTTGATGATGATTTTGCAGATTCAACAGAGGATTTCTGTGAAGATGCAGTTGCAGTAGTGGCAGAAGCTTTCTGTTAAGATGCAGTTGCATTAGAGGTAGAAGATTTTGCTTGAATAACTGAAGTAGATTTAGGTTTAGATTTCTTCGAAGATGCAGATTGTTGAACAGGGGCAGAAGATGTTTTTTGTGGTGGAGGCAGAAGATGGTTTTGCAATGGAAGAAGGTGTTTTATTTTGATTTTCTGATGTTGATGACCGAGTAGAGATAGTGGGTGATGCCGCAGAAACCAAGCTCATAGGCCCATCCGCCATCACTGGGAACTTCTCCAAGAGTTTCTTGATGAGAACTTCGCAGGTATGGCAGTTTGACTTTGAGGGCGGAGGTGAGGCGATATTTGCATAGCTTGAACTACTTGAGTTGAAGTTTGTCCTTCTTCCGTTGTTCCACAATTTTCCGGGATTCAGGGAAGCTAATGCCTTGTGTGTACTTAATGGTAAGCATTTCTTTTTCATCTTTCCACACTTGGCAATCTCTGGAATATGTGGGATGAGCAAGCTTACAATTAAAACAGGAATGGACATTTGAGCAGGTGTTACAGTGATGTTCAGTTCCAACAAAGGCACACTTGGAACAAATGGGTGTATTTGTACATGTTGATATATGGTGGCCAAATCGTTGACATTTGAAGCAGCGCACGGGGTTCGGCACATAGACATCAACCTTCACAAACTGATAGCCGTTTTTCAATCTATTAGGAATAATTGGAGAAGAAAAGGTTAGAATATAGGTGTGTGTGTCTATTTTTTGTCCATTTCTGGTAACACTGATTCTCTAGACTTGGGAAACATCTTGAGTTGAAGATTGGTCAGAAAATCATGGTTCGAATCGCAGTATAAAGTTCTATGCAGCGGATTACTCCTTTGCATATGTTCAAGGTTTTTATGAGGGTAGACTTTAACTGTAGTTGTATGAAAGGTTTTATACTTTAGGAGATTGGTAGTTCGTTGCTTAGAAAAGCATTCAACAAGGATTGTGCTATTTTTTCAATTTCTGTACAGATTTTAGAGTGCCCAAAATGCTAGAGATTTACTTATCAATAACAAAAGGTGATATGTTTGTGAGAGGGGTAGAATGATCTTCTGCCTCTATAACATCACAACGAGCAAAGGTTGATTGAGATGAGTCAGTTTCAGAATCAGATTCTGAGAGGAGACGCTTGGCAGTTTCCTTGGAGTTGACATGTTAAAGTTAGAGTGTTCATAAAAGATGATCCCCACCCACCTCGGAGCCCAACATGGGGACATAATCTGGGGAAACCTAACACAGATCATGCCAATGTTACATCAATTATATACTCAGAATGAAAGGGCTTAACTGGACAAATATATTACCGTAGAACGTAATTCCAAGCTTGACTTTCTTTGGGAGGTAACAAGTGTCAATCAAATACCAAAAAAGCTTTCACCTGATTAGCCCATGGGCCACCGCCTTCTTAGGCAGATGAGAAAATATGGTTAAGAAGAAATGTTTGAAAATGTAGAAAGAAATGCATAATAAGTAAGCTATGAGGATGATAGGTGAAATGTAATGCCCAAGGGTAAGGCATGACCAGCCGATTGATCAGGACGGGCTTCCCTGACATCCCGTTTAGACCAACTCAAGGTCAAAGCAGTGTGTTGCAGAAACAGAGTTTAAATTGCCTTACTCTGAACAACTCAACTACCAGGTCCCCATCAGCAGGCGACACGGGTTGCAGCCCACGGCAAACGGGCAGGCACAGCGTTGGGGTTCTACCAACTGTAGTGCGACAGCAGGGCTATTTATACCCCCCCTCCCTCCCGCCCAGTTAGGGGTAGAGGCGTCAGAAAGTGTCTGTTTTTGGGAACGGGTTAATCCCCCACCCTACCCAATACAACAAATCTATAACAGACATTTTGAAAATCTCTATAAATGCAAGTAAAGTTACTCCCCCCCCCCCCCCCCCCTCCCTCTCTCACTTTAGTTTAGTGTAGCCCGACAAACGTAGTTTCGAATGGGGTGTATATCTTGTCAGTCTCTCAAATAGTCTGTAACTTTTTCAGTTTTTACGCTTATGTGATTGATAACTCATAAAAGGTTGACTTGAAATAAATTTTGGAATAACAACCATTAAATACAGGCAACGTTTTAACATTGGCAAACATATTGAAAAGCTTTTTCTACAAATGAAAGAATAACTATTGAATTGAGTTGAAGACATTGTTGAAAATGGAGAAATGCTCATCATGAGCAATCTCTGGTTTTGCTTCTTTGTTGTCAAAAATATAAGCATTTAAATGTGTCTACTTGTGGGAGGGTTAATTAGAGCCTAGAACAAAGGTCGAAGTCACGGTTCATAGCCACATACTCATTTATATGTGTTTTCAAAGTGAAACTAAACACATGCCAACAAGTATGGATTGCCCAGTGATAAGAATTCCAGATCTGATATGACCACAGCCTGGAAATTCCGATTTTCCTAGAATGACCCGTGTGTGGGGTTCCAAGTAGACAGGTTTCCATCCTTTAACCCCCACGTTCCCACATACAGCCAATACAATAGATCTACAGAAGTCATATTTGAAAACATGTATGCAAAATTGAGGAAAATTACTATATGTGAAATTAAAATAATTGAATGGAGTTGAATACATTTTGGAACATGGAGAAATACTCATTTTGAGCCAATCATCCTCTTCCACAATGTTTTAGCAATTTGTGTGCCAAGATGTTTCAAACAGGGTCTATATCAGGAGAAAGTTTTAAACCCTTTCCCACTTTGCAGACACATTCCGATACATCTGCAGCAGACGAGTTTTGATAAAACTGGCCTTTGCCACATTATGTAACTTCCAATCTCCATAATGTTCCTAACTCTTTTCCACAAACAGGCTTTTTGACGCTTCTGCAACGTCGACTTTTGAAAACATTTTGGCAAATGGAGAAATTGCACATGATGAGCAATTTCTCCATGAGCCTTAATATTTTCAACTCTATTCGATAATCATACTATAATTGAATGACATTTTCAATATGTTTTAGATATAATGTTTTGAAAGTCGTCTGCTGCAGATTTGTTGTACATAGGAAAGAGTTAAACACTTCCCCACATATAGATACTTTCTGATGCCTCATATTGAGCGATTTCTCCTTTTGTCAAAATGTTATGAACTCTCTTCAATAGTTATTCTTTCATTTAAAAAGATTTTCAAACCTTTTTGACGATGTAATTTCAATGTCGCCTGCATTTTATGTTTTTTATACCAAACATTATTTCAATTCACTCTTTTAGGAGTTATCATACCAATCTATAACAGTCCATCTGACATAATCAAACGGTATGTTCCCGATACGTCATATCATGAAGAAAATTATTTTGATAAAGTTTTACCATGCTTAAAGTTAAACATGCAGCTTCCAGAGTGTTAACAAGATTTTCCATCAATTTGTCCTAGTTACCTAGTGTTTGGCCCAGTTTTAGAACTTAACTAAGATTTGATGGAGATGAATGTTCTGATAAACTTTCATGAAGACCTGATGTAAAATGTAGCCTGTAGAGTGTTAACAAAGCAAGTGTTGATGACGTACGTCACAGGACGGACGCCGGACAAAATGTGATACTAGGTAGGTTACAATTTTAATTCATAAATATGCTTTTGAAAACAATACAAATCTGCAACAGAATACTTTTGAAGAAATAAAGGCTGATATTAATTTCTCTATGTGCAGACATGAGGCACATTCCTGTAAGCATTTTCGCTATTGATGATCTTCAATCAGGCTTCCCGTGGCCAATAGTCGCAACTTATCACCACAAATGTGATCACTATCCAACTAATTGTGTGGACATTCGGATCACATTCCTTAATCAAGTCGTCTATGGTTGACTGGTCGGTAAGATAATGGTGATACACCACTCAATTTATTCCTCCAGCACTCGTCGCGCGTGCCATACGGGCGTCCCCGGTAAATCCACCACTGTATTTGTCACGTGACTTCTGTGTTTACCATTTACATTTTCTCCGCAAGTTTACTCATGTGTTATAAATCGGCGGCTAACCTTTTACTTGAATGTATACGGTATTCTGTCTGAGGTACAAGCTGGTGTCAGAGAACACTATCCGACTGTAGACAATGCCTTCATACTTCAACAAAAAATACTCGCAAAAAAACATGGTAAAATATATGTGGCCTTCGTAGATTTTAAACAAGCATTCGATAAGGTAACTAGGCACAACTTATGGTCTATACTACAAGACAATAGCATACAGGGAAAACTATATAATACCCTTTTCAGCATGTATAATAGAGTGACAATCCGTATCCGATCTAGTGATGGTCTGTCTATTCCAATGTTATGCCCAACGGGCCTTAAAAAGGGATGTCTGGTCTCTCCGGCATTATTTTGCTTATTCACCAATTAATTGGCAACATTAATAGCAAACAGTGATATACGTGGAATACAGATTTCCCCCGATATTGAAGAAGTATTATTTCTTATGTTTGCAGACGACATAGGTTTAATAGCGGATACAGTATATGGATTGCAAAGACTCCTTAATAAACTGCAACAATATAGTACAAACAGCGGTCTATTGGTCAATACTTCAAAGAACAAAGTTATGGTATTTAAAAAGGGAGGTAACTTGTCACGAAAGGAAAAGTGGTTTTATGGTGATAGTATGTTAGAAGTGGTACCGAAGTTTGCATACGTTAGTCTCACATTTACTTAACGCAAGTCGTTATTAAGTATGGGCACATAACAGGCAGTCAAAGGGAAGACTGTGCTAATATCGGTTATCTCGAAATTACACAAATTTGGCCAATTACCGGCTAGAGCTTTTTTCAATATATTTAAATTAAAATAGTGCCTATCCTGCTATATGGGGCTGATATTTAGGGTGTACACTTGCACAATTATATATAATCAGTGCAAATATACGCTTATCGTAGATACATGTGTGTTAGTAAGTCTTTATCAAAATCAGCAGTTTTGGAGATTGTGGGCAACACCCCTTAAGGACAGAATATTTAAAAAAAAGTGTAAAATACTGGATAACCATTCTTAATATGCAGGAAACAAGATTTGTTAAAAAGTGCTATTTGATGTTGAAATTGTACGATGAATCTGGTCAGAAAAATTGTGTTACTTCAGTAAAACTATTGGTACAAAATTTCAGTTTTGGTTATGTATGGGAACGCCAGTGTGTCCTAAATGGAAGACTGTTTCTTTGCAAATTTTCTCAATTTTAAAAGATCAGGCTGTGCCAGACTGGTCAGCTTCCGTAGCAGATAACCAGAAACTGATACTATATAAACACTTTAAAAATTCGTTTGTCCATGAAAAATATGTATATGTTTTAAGCATGAGAAAGTATCGTAGAGCTATTTCTACATTCAGGACAGCCTGCCATAATCTAGAAATAGAAACAGGAAGACATCTTAATATAGAAAGAGATGAGAGAATTCTGTAAACTATGTGGCGACGGAGTTGGAAATGAGTATCATTTCTTATTGAAGTGCTCTAAACTGCAGGAACCTCGCAAGAAATATAAAAACGGAAAGTACTGGCGTAATTGCTCGATCCACCGTTTAATTTACTGATTTCTTCCAAATCAACAAGTGTCATTTACGGAGTGGCGTTGTTTATATATTTAGCCTTCAAAGTACTAGCTGATATTAACTAACAGCAAAAACTAAGTTATACCTTCATTTACATTGATTTTCGTGTAGTTATTGAGCACTCATATCATTTTGATCATTGTATAATCGGATATGCCGCATGAATATGCGTGCGTGCGCGTGTATGTACATATGTGCATATATTTATATTAATATGTATGTGGGGGCGTTTATTGGTGTACGTACGTATTTTCATGCAAACTTAGTCAGTTATAAAAAAAAAGATAATTTGAATAAATAGCATGTATCTTTATTTTAGTTTATAGTTCAAATTTTAATTATACCAATATCATTATACAGTATGAATTATGTGCATGAATAATGTTACCAATGTTTACATTCTATCAATACTTCGATTAAGGTCTTTAAAATTGTTTGTAATATTATATTTCGTTGTAATGGGCCGGTGGCTTCTAATCAAATAAAGCTTTGTATCTTGTATCTATCTATCTTGTATAATATATTATGGAATATGAAATAGCAGAATATAAAAAAACGTAAAATGCGAAACCATAATGGTACAATCAGGCATGATGATTTGTTTCACAATGGCAAATTACTCTATTTAAGCTGAATTGAACAATCTCCGTAAATACTCGAACATAGTCGTACTTTTCCATTCCACTTCGCGAAGATGATACTAATCTTCCATATTTGACCTCTCGGCGCATTCATTTCTAAGCGTTTGTTAAACTTATATTAGAGTACTCACGCCTTAAACTTTTCACTGATGTTCCAACAACATTATAGTGATCTTAAACTTTTAAATGCATTTTCTTTTTGATCAATGATGAATTATTTTTCTCGCGCAGTCTGACTCTAAAATGCGTTGTAGAAAAGAAATTGGCAGACAGCCAAAATTCGAAAAAATGGTATTACTATGACTAGGGGCTAAAGACGCAGGCCAAAAACAAGGAACACAATTTTGTGTTTTTTGGTGGGTGTTTCGGGAATATGACCTATACCCGTTGAATTGGGATTTTTTGACAAAATTGGGAATGTTTTCATTGATAATTATTGAGGGATACTATGGTACCATGACCCGGATATTAATTAAACCTAGAGTGTAAGTCTGTGTAAAAAGACGATTGCATGTAAGGACAAAATTGTTGTTTATATTTTCTTCTTTGTTTTCTTTTTTTTCCTCTCGAACATTTTGGAACTTCTGCTTGGGAATCTTTATTGAACATTTGGAGAAAAAGCCCATACGTTTTGCCATTGTGAACCTAACCGAATACCGGCTATAACAAAAGCTGTCGGAGGACAGCGCGCTCGACTATACTCTGCTTATTCACTTATGCACTATTTCATTATATTGCAATTAAGTACTATTAAATCATATAATACTCTATATTTAAAAGCAAATGAATATATACATACATTTAAATATATATATAATTTAAACCAGAGCCCCCTGAGGGCCTATGCTCTACTGGGATGGTTCTTTGGTCATTTTCAATCCAGAGCATGTATGTATAGTGAAGATCGAATAGTAAATGGATGCTCTATTGTGTTCACAAGCTGTATTATAGCATTTTTGACTATTTCAAGGGTCATAATCCAGTCATGCAAAGGCACATCTGGCTGTTTGTCGAAAAGAACCAAGCATACATCATTGGTCAGATTCAAATTCTTTCTCCAAATTGACCAATCAGAAGAATTATAATTTTAAACTGTTAGACCTTTAAGCCCTGAACGTTCGGCCTAGGACGTTTCGGCCTAGTCCTATTTGATGAAAATGGCTGGCCAAAACGTCCTAGGCCGAAATGTCCGTCCACCACACACCTTGTCTATCTAGCTCATGAGGTACATGTAGTTCTAGATATTATTCAAATATGTATAATTTCGAGTATAAATATAAAGTCCTCTTACACAAATGTAACATCCCAAGTTATAATGAAATTCTAGTATATCTATAGAGTCCTGTTCTACAAATGTAACATCCCAAGTTAGAAAGAAATTCTAAGATATATCTATATCAAAGTTCTCTTACACAAATGTAACATTCCAAGTTAGAATGAAATTCTAGTATATCTATAGAGTCCAGTTCCACAAATGTAACATCCCAAGTTAGAAAGAAATTCTAAGATATATCTATATCAAAGTTCTCATACACAAATGTAACATTCCAAGTTAGAAAGAAATTCTAAGATATATCTATATCAAAGTTCTCTTATCAAAGTTCTCTTATCAAAGTTCTCTTATCAAAGTTCTCTTACACAAATGTAACATCCCATGTTAGGAAGAAATTCTAAGATATATCTATATCAAAGTTCTCTTACACAAATGTAACATTCCAAGTTAGAATGAAATTCTAGTATATCTATATAGTCCTGTTCCACAAATGTAACATCCCAAGTTAGAAAGAAATTCTAAGATATATCTATATCAAAGTTCTCTTACACAAATGTAACATTCCAAGTTAGAATGAAATTCTAGTATATCTATAGAGTCCTGTTCCACAAATGTAACATCCGAAGTTAGAAAGAAATACTAAGATATATCTATATCAAAGTTCTCTTACACAAATGTAACATTCCAAGTTAGAAAGAAATTCTCAGATATATCTATATCAAAGTTCTCTTACACAAATGTAACATCCCAAGTTAGGAAGAAATTCTCAGATATATCTATATCAAAGTTCTCTTACACAAATGTAACATTCCAAGTTAGAATGAAATTCTCAGATATATCTATATCAAAGTTCTCTTACACAAATGTAACATCCCAAGTTAGAAATAAATTCTAAGATATATCTTGATCAAAGTTCTCTTACACAAATGTAACATTCCAAGTTAGAATGAAATTCTAGTATATCTATAGAGTCCTGTTCCACAAATGTAACATCCCAAGTTAGAAAGAAAGTCTAAGATATATCTATATTAAAGTTCTCTTACACAAATGTAACTTTCCAAGTTAGAAAGAAATTCTCAGATATATCTATATCTAAGTTCTCTTACACAAAGGTAACATCCCAAGTTAGAAAGAAATTCTAAGATATATCTATATCAAAGTTCTCTTACAAAAATGTAACATCCCAAGTTAGAAAGAAATTCTCAGATATATCTATATCAAAGTTCTCTTACACAAATGTAACATCCCAAGTTAGAAAGAAATTCTAAGATATATCTATATCAAAGTTCTCTTACACAAATGTAACATTCCAAGTTAGATGAAATTCTAGTATATCTATAGAGTCCTGTTCCACAAATGTAACATCCCAAGTTAGAAAGAAATTCTAAGATATATCTATATCAAAGTTCTCTTACACAAATGTAACATTCCAAGTTAGAAAGAAATTTTCAGATATATCTATATCAAAGTTCTCTTACACAAAGGTAACATCCCAAGTTAGAAAGAAATTCTAAGATATATCTATATCAAAGTTCTCTTACACAAATGTAACATCCCAAGTTAGAAAGAAATTCTCAGATATATCTATATCAAAGTTCTTTTACACAAATGTAACATCCCAAGTTAGAAAGAAATTCTAAGATATATCTATATCAAAGTTCTCTTACACAAATGTAACATTCCAAGTTAGACGAAATTCTAGTATATCTATAGAGTCCTATTCCACAAATGTAACATCCCAAGTTAGATAGAAATTCTAAGATATATCTATATCAAAGTTCTCTTACACAAATGTAACATTCCAAGTTAGAAAGAAATTTTCAGATATATCTATATCAAAGTTCTCTTACACAAAAGTAACATCCCAAGTTAGAAAGAAATTTTAAGATATATCTATATCAAAGTTCTCTTACACAAATATAACATTCCAAGTCAGAAAGAAATTCTCAGATATATCTATATCAAAGTTCTCTTACACAAATGTAACATCCCAAGTTAGAAAGAAATTCTAAGATATATCTCTATCAAAGTTCTCTTACACAAATGTAACATTCCAAGTTAGAATGAAATTCTAGTATATCTATAGAGTCCTGTTCCACAAATGTAACATCCCAAGTTAGAAAGAAATTCCAAGATATATCTATATCAAAGTTCTCTTACACAAATGTAACATTCCAAGTTAGAAAGAAATTCTCAGATATATATCTATATCAAAGTTCTCTTACACAAATGTAACATCCCAAGTTAGAAAGAAATTCTAAGATATATCTATATCAAAGTTCTCTTAAACAAATGTAACATTCCAAGTTAGAATGAAATTCTAGTATATCTATAGAGTCCAGTTCCACAAATGTAACATCCCAAGTTAGAAAGAAATTCTAAGATATATCTATATCAAAGTTCTCTTACACAAATGTAACATTCCAAGTTAGAATGAAATTCTAGTATATCTATAGAGTCCAGTTCCACAAATGTAACATCCCAAGTTAGAAAGAAATTCTAAGATATATCTATATCAAAGTTCTCATACACAAATGTAACATTCCAAGTTAGAGTGAAATTCTAGTATATCTATAGAGTCCAGTTCCACAAATGTAACATCCCAAGTTAGAAATAAATTCTAAGATATATCTATATCAAAGGTCTCTTACACAAATGTAACATTCCAAGTTAGAAAGCAATTCTCAGATATATCTATATCAAAGTTCTCTTACACAAATGTAACATTCCAAGTTAGAGGGAAATTCTAGTATATCTATAGAGTCCAGTTCCACAAATGTAACATCCCAAGTTAGAAAGAAATTCTAAGATATATCTATATCAAAGGTCTCTTACACAAATGTAACATCCCAAGTTAGAAAGCAATTCTCAGATATATCTATATCAAAGTTCTCTTACACAAATGTAACATTCCAAGTTAGAATGAAATTCTAGTATATCTATAGAGTCCTGTTCCACAAATGTAACATCCCATGTTAGAAATAAATTCTAAGATATATCTATATCAAAGTTCTCTTACACAAATGTAACATCCAAAGTTAGAAAGAAATTCTAAGATATATTTATATCAAAGTTCTCTTACACAAATGTAACATTCCAAGTTAGAAAGAAATTCTAAGATATATCTATATCAAAGTTCTCTTACACAAATGTAACATTCAAAGTTAGAAAGATATTCTCAGATATATCTATATCAAAGTTCTCTTACACAAATGTAACATCCCAAGTTAGAAAGAAATTCTCAGATATATCTATATCAAAGTTTTATTACACAAATGTAACATCCCAAGTTAGAAAGAAATTCTAAGATATATCTATATCAAAGTTCTCTTACACAAATGTAACATCCCAAGTTAGAAAGAAATTCTCAGATATATCTATATCAACGTTCTCTTACACAAATGTAACATCCCAAGTTAGAAAGAAATTCTTCTAAGATATATCTATATCAAAGATCTCTTACACAAATGTAACATTCCAAGTTAGAATGAAATTCTAGTATATCTATAGAGTCCTGTTCCACAAATGTAACTTTCCAAGTTAGAAAGAAATTCTAAGATATATCTATATCAAAGTTCTCTTACACAAATGTAACATTCCAAGTTAGAAAGAAATTCTAAGAAATATCTATATCAAAGTTCTCTTACACAAATGTAACATCCCAAGTTAGAATGAAATTCTAAGATATATCTATATCAAAGTTCTCTTACACAAATGTAACATCCCATGTTAGGAAGAAATTCTAAGATATATCTATATCAAAGTTCTCTTACACAAATGTAACATCCCAAGTTAGAAAGAAATTCTAAGATATGTCTATATCAAAGTTCTCTTACACAAATGTAACATCCCAAGTTAGAAAGATATTCTAAGATATATTTATATCAAAGTTCTCTTACACAAATGTAACATCCTAAGTTAGAAAGAAATTCTAAGATATATCTATGTCAAAGTTCTCTTACACAAATGTAACATTCCAAGTTAGAATGAAATTCTAGTATATCTAAAGAGTCCTGTTACACAAATGTAACATTCCAAGTTAGAAAGAAATTCTCAGATATATCTATATCAAAGTTCTTTTACACAAATGTAACATCCCAAGTTAGAAAGAAATTCTAAGATATATCTATATCAAAGTTCTCTTACACAAATGTAACATTCCAAGTTAGACGAAATTCTAGTATATCTATAGAGTCCTATTCCACAAATGTAACATCCCAAGTTAGATAGAAATTCTAAGATATATCTATATCAAAGTTCTCTTACACAAATGTAACATTCCAAGTTAGAAAGAAATTTTCAGATATATCTATATCAAAGTTCTCTTACACAAAAGTAACATCCCAAGTTAGAAAGAAATTTTAAGATATATCTATATCAAAGTTCTCTTACACAAATATAACATTCCAAGTTAGAAAGAAATTCTCAGATATATCTATATCAAAGTTCTCTTACACAAATGTAACATTCCAAGTTAGAATGAAATTCTAGTATATCTATAGAGTCCTGTTCCACAAATGTAACATCCCAAGTTAGAAAGAAATTCCAAGATATATCTATATCAAAGTTCTCTTACACAAATGTAACATTCCAAGTTAGAAAGAAATTCTCAGATATATATCTATATCAAAGTTCTCTTACACAAATGTAACATCCCAAGTTAGAAAGAAATTCTAAGATATATCTATATCAAAGTTCTCTTAAACAAATGTAACATTCCAAGTTAGAATGAAATTCTAGTATATCTATAGAGTCCAGTTCCACAAATGTAACATCCCAAGTTATAAAGAAATTCTAAGATATATCTATATCAAAGTTCTCTTACACAAATGTAACATTCCAAGTTAGAATGAAATTCTAGTATATCTATAGAGTCCAGTTCCACAAATGTAACATCCCAACTTAGAAAGAAATTCTAAGATATATCTATATCAAAGTTCTCATACACAAATGTAACATTCCAAGTTAGAGTGAAATTCTAGTATATCTATAGAGTCCAGTTCCACAAATGTAACATCCCAAGTTAGAAATAAATTCTAAGATATATCTATATCAAAGGTCTCTTACACAAATGTAACATTCCAAGTTAGAAAGCAATTCTCAGATATATCTATATCAAAGTTCTCTTACACAAATGTAACATTCCAAGTTAGAGGGAAATTCTAGTATATCTATAGAGTCCAGTTCCACAAATGTAACATCCCAAGTTAGAAAGAAATTCTAAGATATATCTATATCAAAGGTCTCTTACACAAATGTAACATCCCAAGTTAGAAAGCAATTCTCAGATATATCTATATCAAAGTTCTCTTACACAAATGTAACATTCCAAGTTAGAATGAAATTCTAGTATATCTATAGAGTCCTGTTCCACAAATGTAACATCCCATGTTAGAAATAAATTCTTAGATATATCTATATCAAAGTTCTCTTACACAAATGTAACATCCAAAGTTAGAAAGAAATTCTAAGATATATTTATATCAAAGTTCTCTTACACAAATGTAACATTCCAAGTTAGAAAGAAATTCTAAGATATATCTATATCAAAGTTCTCTTACACAAATGTAACATTCAAAGTTAGAAAGATATTCTCAGATATATCTATATCAAAGTTCTCTTACACAAATGTAACATCCCAAGTTAGAAAGAAATTCTCAGATATATCTATATCAAAGTTTTATTACACAAATGTAACATCCCAAGTTAGAAAGAAATTCTAAGATATATCTATATCAAAGTTCTCTTACACAAATGTAACATCCCAAGTTAGAAAGAAATTCTCAGATATATCTATATCAACGTTCTCTTACACAAATGTAACATCCCAAGTTAGAAAGAAATTCTTCTAAGATATATCTATATCAAAGATCTCTTACACAAATGTAACATTCCAAGTTAGAATGAAATTCTAGTATATCTATAGAGTCCTGTTCCACAAATGTAACTTTCCAAGTTAGAAAGAAATTCTAAGATATATCTATATCAAAGTTCTCTTACACAAATGTAACATTCCAAGTTAGAAAGAAATTCTAAGAAATATCTATATCAAAGTTCTCTTACACAAATGTAACATCCCAAGTTAGAATGAAATTCTAAGATATATCTATATCAAAGTTCTCTTACACAAATGTAACATCCCATGTTAGGAAGAAATTCTAAGATATATCTATATCAAAGTTCTCTTACACAAATGTAACATCCCAAGTTAGAAAGAAATTCTAAGATATGTCTATATCAAAGTTCTCTTACACAAATGTAACATCCCAAGTTAGAAAGATATTCTAAGATATATTTATATCAAAGTTCTCTTACACAAATGTAACATCCTAAGTTAGAAAGAAATTCTAAGATATATCTATGTCAAAGTTCGCTTACACAAATGTAACATTCCAAGTTAGAATGAAATTCTAGTATATCTATAGAGTCCTGTTACACAAATGTAACATTCCAAGTTAGAATGAAATTCTAGTATATCTATAGAGTCCTGTTCCACAAATGTAACATCCCATGTTAGAAAGAAATTCTAAGATATATCTGTATCACAGTTCTCTTACACAAATGTAACATCCCAAGTTAGAAAGAAATTCTAAGATATATCTATATCAAAGTTCTCTTACACAAATGTAACATCCCATGTTAGGAAGAAATTCTAAGATATATCTATATCAAAGTTCTCTTACACAAATGTAACATCCCAAGTTAGAAAGAAATTCTAAGATATGTCTATATCAAAGTTCTCTTACACAAATGTAACATCCCAAGTTAGAAAGATATTCTAAGATATATTTATATCAAAGTTCTCTTACACAAATGTAACATCCTACGTTAGAAAGAAATTCTAAGATATATCTATGTCAAAGTTCTCTTACACAAATGTAACATTCCAAGTTAGAATGAAATTCTAGTATATCTATAGAGTCCTGTTACACAAATGTAACATTCCAAGTTAGAATGAAATTCTAGTATATCTATAGAGTCCTGTTCCACAAATGTAACATCCCATGTTAGAAAGAAATTCTAAGATATATCTGTATCACAGTTCTCTTACACAAATGTAACATCCCAAGTTAGAAAGAAATTCTAAGATATATCTATATCAAAGTTCTCTTACACAAATGTAACATCCCATGTTAGGAAGAAATTCTAAGATATATCTATAACAAAGTTCTCTTACACAAATGTAACATCCCAAGTAAGGAAGAAATTCTAAGATATATCTATATCAAAGTTCTCTTACACAAATGTAACATCCCAAGTTAGAAAGAAATTCTAAGATATATCTATATGAAAGTTCTCTTACACAAATGTAACATCCCAAGTTAGAATGAAATTCTAAGATATATTTTTATGAAAGTTCTCTTACACAAAAGTAACATCCCAAGTTAGAATGAAATTCTAAGATATATATCTATATTAAAGTTCTCTTACACAAATGTAACATCCTAAGTAAGAATGAAATTCTAAAGATATATCTATAAAGTCCTGTTTCACAAGTTATAATAAAATTCAAGTATACATATCAAATAATGTCCGCGTAAAAAGTGAAACCATCATGAACACAATGGGACTTAAAATGGGACCTTCTTCTTAATATGTGTCATCTTATTAACTCTTTCTAATATAAAACATTTAAACTGCAGCAGACGAAATAAAAATATCTAGACGAAAATGTTGAAAATCTTCCATAAAAATAATTATTGCATCGAGTTACGACAAAATATGATAATATTTTTAATCATTGAAATTTTCCATACTTTTTCCATACTTTTTTCTCAAACTGTTCTATGTTTACTGCTACGATTTTGTTGTATATGGTTAAGGGACTATGAGTTTGTTTTGTTTGTCTGCAGTAAAAACCCTAAGTGTCAACGGAAACAGGATGTGTCTGTGGGAAGTAATTCTGAATAACAACACTTTGCAACATACAACAAATCTGCAGCAGAAGCCTTTAAATTTGAGTGGCACCTTTAGGTCTTCTTTTGCCACACTGTTTCAAAAGCTTCAGAGGCACAATATGTATGTGGGACAAGTTTATTTTAGTATATCCCACATGAATGTACAGCAATCCAGTGATTCATTATCTGTTAACTGGTAAGCATACGCCGAGTCCTGGTAGCTCAGCCGGTAGCGACGCGGGCAGTCAATCCAGGGGTTGTGAGTTCGAATCCAGACCCGGCCAACTTTCTTTCAGACGATTGACAAAAGTCAATGCGACATACGTCATTCGTCTTCCACCAATTGACTCTGTCTATGTGGAAAAGCAGCCAGTTGCTTGCGAAGATTGTTGTGTGGAGAACTGGTGTGAAAAAACAAGGAAATGCATCAGTAGGTCAACTGGCCGCCGTGATATAACTGAGAAATTGTTAAAAATGCCGTTAAACTCCAACCAATGCTAATCATACATATCTGTAATCTACATTACCTTTCACAAACACTTGACACCATTTCTCAGTGATGTCTTTAACCCTTTCCCACATTCAGCACATCAGCTATCAACTTTGAAAATATCTAGAAAAGAATAAGTTGATAGATTGTTTGGTGTTTTACGCCGCTTTCAACAATTCCTTAGTCATATCACGGTGATTCCTGGGTAAGTTGCCAGTACTACTAGTCCATTTATCCTGTGGTAATGCTAACCCTGCAAACCTAAACGCCAAGGAGGGCAGCCATTACTACCGTTTTTAAAGTATTTGGTATGACTCGGGCGGGGTACGATCTTTATTACACTTAGATATGATAATTACACATTCAGAGACTTGTAATTTTATTTGGTTACCTAGAACAAGTGATATTAATGACATAATGGAAATGGTGTTCTCAGTCATAAACATCACTTGATTTCAAAATCTCTCTTGTAACGATGGTATCCTTGCTAACGCCATTCTACACAAAATACAACAGTAACAACTCACTGTGGGCTCTATCACATTACAATCGTACGCGGCATGCGTATATGAACAAGGGGTGTTAAACGATCATCCAGACATACGGATATATTTGAACAGCGATAAGTTAGTTGTCAATGAATATGACACAAATACAAATGTTCCGAAACCAGGCAAACCTATAACCGAAAATTACTGAAATGTTAACGGCTTTATAACTGTCTTTAAGAACAAACAGAGTTATCATAAATCTCATTGAAATTATTGATATCCCTGTTCATTTTCGTATGGAAACTGAATATATATTTTCATTTCCACGTGCAAAGTACCATACCTTATTTGCGGAGTTATTATGTCTTTAAGAATGCACCGTATAAATTCACAGTCATGAATCATGTGCGTTTTAAGGTAGGATGTACGAAAGAAATGTGGCGGTACGAATAATCCAATCGGACCATGAAACAAGTAAACTTTACATTTATACATATGTTTATGATTATTTTACCCTGACTAATTTATGGGATTGATTGGCTGGGTGCAAGGCTGTTTTCAACAATCTTTAGTCAGTTCACATATTAATATGTTTACTGGTTTTCTCACACCAGTATTCCACACTATAGACTTTCTAAGCACCTGATTGTTTTTCAAATTACGGGATATGTTATACTAGTTCTGTCAAAGAACTGGATGTGTAGCTCCACTAATTGAATAAGCATCTACAATAGCAATTGCCTTACGGTCGGATTTCCCAGAGCACCGGTCATAGATAAATGGAATCACTAAGCACCGTTTAATGAGGAGCGACAGGGCCTGATCTCTAGGATCATTCGGACCACTGTACTCGCAAAAAGGTGGATACGGTATCGATATTACCAAGAAATACATGCGATGTTTGTTTGTTACTTTGTTTAACCCTTTCCAAGATACTGACGCACCTGAAACTTACTTTTGTTGTAATGACAGTGGGAAAAAGAGATTTTGTTCATAATGAACAATTTCTCATTTTGCAACCAAATATTAAATACTTATAGTTTCATTTATAGAGAAGGTCCATATGTTTGTATCGATGAGTCGTCTGATGTTGTTTAGACGTATGTGGGAAATGATTTTCTAATATTATAGATGAAGGGTCGTCTCATTTAACGTTGATATGGTGATAAGTTTTGTAATTATCTTTTCCATTGTTTTTGTTAACATCATACTTGAGCGTTTACTATTATCTTCCGTGTGTTTATGAAGAGGAATGGTCAAAGGCCCATATTCATAATATGGCATGTGTTAACACTTCAGATCACCTGGCGTCAGATTCACTGTTTTCAATCTACAACGGTAGACGGGGATGTCAAATTTGACAAATCCACATGCTCCTTCTTTTGGTATGGTACAGCTAGGCGACGGGTATGGAATCAAGTTGTGTAATGGCAAGATGTATAATTAAAAACCGCAACCAACCAGTTCGAAACGTTTTGATATTTCAAAACTCCGTCTTCCTTTGTAGATTGAAAATAGGGAGATTGCCAATATAAAATGACATGTTTCTAACCTTTTTAAGTGGTCTGAATCTTCATATTGCATTGTTGTTCTGCGACTTGACTCTTAAATATGAACTTTGCTTAAGGATCTGCTTTACATTTCATTTAAATAAGACCGTTGAAGGTAAAGTTTGAAAAGAAAAATTACTTTTATCATTCATCTGAGAGAAAGTTGTTTGATTGATTGATTGATTGATTGTGGTTTAACGCCGTTTTTAACACTTTCTCAGTTATATCACGGCGGCCAGTTCACCTACTCATGCATTTCCTGGTTTTCTCACACCAGTACTCCATTTAACAATCTTCCCAAGCAACTGGCTGCTTTTCCACATAGACCATTGGTGGAAGACGAATGACGCATGTCACATTGACTTTTGTCAATCGTCGGAAAGAAAGTTAGCCGAGCCGGGATTCGAAGTCACAACCCCTGGATTCGGAGAGAAAGAGCTTGCATTTCAACTCACGATCCTTGAATTGATAGCCCTCTTCGTTACCGTTGAGCTATCCTAACCAACAACTAACTTATGACAAGTGTAGAACAAAACTGTCTGCTCTTCAAACATATTTACTTTGAGCAAAAGGATTTTTGACTACTAAGTCCTCTGTCACTAATTGACGAACAGTGAAGATCCAGATCAGACTGGATTGATCTCGACAAAAATGTCATCGTATTGGTGCGACGCCCGATCCGCTTGCTCACACATAGTATGCGGAAACGTTGATTTCAGTATTTTTTTATTTTTTTTTCAGTCATTCAATACTTGAATTATACATTATCTGTTGTGAAAATCAACTCACTGCAGTTACTTAAATTGTAAGCCAAAGTTCCTTCGTTTAATCAAGTCTAGCTTTTAACATTTTCCAACGAATATTCACGAAGATACCTATTTTCGAGTATAGTAGTTAAAATGTTTAAAGAAATCACACACCTGTTCACTCCTCCATTAAACAGTTCAGGTATTCCATCTAAATATCTTAACGCATTGGCAACGTGGGTAGATCCAGACAAGTATACTCACCCGCGCAGTCTGATCTGGCTCTACACTGTTCGCAAATGTGTCGCATTATGCCCAATAACCTTCTGACGCTTCAAATTAAGTGACGACAGCGTATGATCTTGTGATGTTGATGACATGAAGCCATATAAATAACTTTTCATCGAACATTTCGGCAAATCGTTCTATAAGTCGAAAATAGATACTCCATTTTCTCCGCTCAGACCGCACGCTATTTTGTCGGGAAATGCGATAATTCGCAAATATTTGCGCTGTCCGAATTCGTTTAAACACCGTTCAAACCAGCGAATTCTTTGTTGCGGGGTGTCGTCATAAGGTCCTATCCGACCTATACGAGATTAAAAGCATTTGCCATATTTCCATTGCGCTTCCATACAGACTACGTGGAAACCGTTGCCGTCGTCGTAGATCTTGACCTTTCTCCGGGAGCTCATTTAAGAGCGCATATAGGAGCTCCGAGAGCTCATTGAGGAGCTACGCGCGCGCTTTTAAGAGCTCCTTGAGCTCATTTAGCACAGCGCGCATCTAAGACCTCCGGGAGCTTATTTCGGAACGCCGCTAGCTCGTATAAGAGCTCAGTGATACCATTGTGGATAACACATTTCTGATTAATAAAGAAACTAAACATTGAAACGTTATTACAAATTATATCCAGTGTGAAAATGCAGAGGGACTTCTGACCATTTGATAATCAGAACAAAGGCTACGAACATTACAGTTGCTTTAACCTCTTTCCAGCATACACCAAATCCGCAGCAGATGCCTTTGAAAACAAGGCAAAAATAGGTAAATCTTCAGTATATGCAATTAACTTTAAAGAATAGTGTAGACAACACTGTGGCAATCGGGAAAATTGCTAATTATATGCAATTTCTTCTTTTAACATATCAGCCCGTCCATTGATCAGTATGTCTAATTTCTAGTCCACTGTCTTCCTATTGTTCTACTGTACTGAACCAACTGATGCATTCAGAGTAAGGAATCTAGTATTACAATCTATTAATGTTTGATCTCCAAAACAGAGGGCAAGCTTAGTCCTGAATCGATCACCTGAGTGATAGCTATATAGTATAAAAAAATATATGTGTAACTGCCAATATCGGAGAAATTTTAATCAAGAGCGTGAATGAAACTGCTAGGAGGAGACACTGTAAATGAAATATATCAATAAAGGACATTTGTTATGATATTAAATCTTTGAACAGTTTGTAAGTGGATCACCAAAGTATCATTCCCGTGAAGTCTGGTTGATATCAGTCAACTTGTTTGTGAGGGGATTGTGTTTAAAGCTAATCGTTCATTTCATCGCTATTCTAATGCAGCATTGCAGCTATTTTTTCAAACCAATCAATATGGCTTGAACTAATTAAAAATGTATTCTGAAATTAGACAAAAAACCTATTTTAGAGGGTCACTGAAGGAACATTTGTAATAACTTATCTTGGAATCTGACAAGCGGATTCAGAGAAGACGAATTTTACAGTTTAGGCATTTTACTTTCTTCCTGCTGCCGCATCAACAAAGGTTCAGTTTATAATATATATCGTTGAACAAATTTGAAAGAGGACCACCAAAGGAACATTACTGTGAAGATTTTTTAAGATTAACAGTGTATTAGGATGAGATATAATTTGAAGCTAAAACTTCAATTTACCCCTTTTCTGATGCCGCCTGTTAACTATGTCTTTCAACCAATCAGTATTGCTTAAAGAATTATGAAGAGGGTCACTGAGGGAACACATAAGACATGCACCTTCATAAGAATAGAGTTTTAAATTTTTATCATTTTGCTCTTTTCTGGTGCCGCCTTGCTCCTCTTTTTGCAATCAACTGATACGGCTTGAACAATTTTCGTAGAGTGTCTGTGTAGGAACATTTCTACTAAATAACTGGAATCTGACAATAATTTGAAATATTGGGCATTTGCCTCCCTTTTTTAGATACCGCACTAAAAGAGTTCTTCAAATTTCTTTGAACATAATTAGGAAAAGGACCGCCAACAGAATATTCCGTGCTTTTTTGTCCAGTGGATAAGGATGGGATGTTATTTGAAGGTAAACGTTCAGTTTTCTCTTTTTAAATGCCACCTGGTTTCTATGACTTTCAGCCAATCAATACGAATTAAAACATGTAGATGGTCACTGAATGAATAGTTCTGCTAAATTATCTTGAAATCAGATAAACACTTACATAAGAATGTATTAAAATTGTGTCGTTTTGCCCCTTATAACAACCAATCAATAACATTATATTTGTAGAGAGTTATCCAATGATAACATTATACCACATAATATTGGTATCAGACAAGCTAATTCAGAGTAGTATATATTTAAAAATTGGGCAAATTTCACCCTTTCTGATGCCGCAGCAAGTTCTCCGTAGAAAATAAATATACCGCACAATTTCTTTATTGCCACAATATTTCCAAAATACGTCTGCTGCAGGGGCGTCACAAAGGGTCTGTGTGTGGGTAAGGGTTGATATCTCAGGTTTATTTTTCAGATTTTTTCAGAATAGCTTGGCAAAAGGAGATATTGCTCTTCATGTCTCCTTTTGCCACAATGTCTTCAAACGTTGTCTGCATGCAATGCATCTGCAAGTGAAACACATTCTATTCAAATATCACAAACAAATCAACTTTGTCCGAAGGAATATTACTATTTATGTTACGATAGGGAACAAAGGGTAATTTGTTCAGGCGGTCGTACACACACTGGGGCTGGGGCGAAGTGATAACCTTGTCCTTTATTACTCTCATACATGATATTTACACATTTACAGACTTGTAATTTTATTTGGTAACCTATACTAAGTTATATTCATTTTACTTATTTTAGTTTTGCTTATGATTGCATTCGTAATTCAGTCAAGAATTCTTTGCACTATTTTGTTTACGAACTGATATAAAAGAAATGGTGTTCAGTCATTTACATTACGTGACTTCAAAATCTCACTTTTAACTATGGTAGCCTTGCTTACGTAATTCTACCAAAAATGTCTTCAAATGTCATAGCGTTATGTAAAACCTGTTTTGGATTGTGCAAGTATTGCTATATGACAAAACGAAGAATCATATTCCGATGTGCCATATCCTTGTAATAATGTGTGTATGAAGTTGTTTAATTGCAAAAATGACTTTAAATGCAATTCTCGTTGTAAAGAGTTTTGTTATAATTGTTGTCATTGCAAAGAGTTTTACTCAAGGTGAAACCCCGTCTTAAATGTGTACATGACAAATATAAATCATTTTCGGATCACATCCTGACTATATATGAGACATTGTTATGTATTGTTTTTTAAACAATAGCTATATGACACAACGAAGAATCGTATGCCGATGTGTCATATCCTTGTAATTATGTATGAATTGACTACAGAATATCATCACCACTCAAAACATGTTTGTAAGTCGAATTCGAAAGCTTTTGAGTGGTTTTATTACAAAACCTCATAAAGACGTTTTCTGCAGCAGACGACATTTTGAAAACATGACAACAAAAAAAGAAATTGCTCAAAACGAGCAATTTGTCTTTTTGTCACCATGTGTTCAACTCTATTCAATTATGGTACTTTTGTTTAAAGGGAGTTTCAATTTTTTTTCTGGTAGGTTTTCAAAGTCTTCTGCAGATTGATTGTATGTGGGAAAGGGATAAGGGTGGATCATGAGCTAGGAGAATTTGTCATTGTAAAATGAAATGGGATGGTTTTTATCACCTAAACAATAAATATTTATAATGAAACAAACCAAGTTTTAAAATCAGTCTTAATGTATTATTGTTTCCACACTTTCCCAGATATTGTCCTTTTTTCATTGAATTGAAGAAGTAATCTTTTAAACACATTGTGGGAACTGCAGATCACACTAAAATAACTTTTTCCATTTTAAATGGCCCTTTAAAGTAAAAATTAAGGAGGAGAAGGTTTAAACCCTTTCCCACAAACAACAAATCTACAGCATATGATACCTCGCCGGGTTGAATTTGGATTTTTTTTTTATTAAAATAATGATTGAATAAAAAGTTGAAAACATTGTGACATAAAGGGGAAAATGCCATTATGATTTCAATAGATGTCCTGCTTCAGATTCGTCTAAATGATTGCTGAAAAGGGTTAACCCTTTTCCTCATATAGACGCTGTCTGATGCTTCTGCAGGAGACGAGTTTTTAAAACATTGTGGCAAAGGCAAAATTGCTCATGAAAAGCAATTTCACCATTTGGCACAATGACTAACTCTATTTAATAATTACACTGTCCTTAATGGAGATAATTTTCCCTTTTTTTTATAAGATGTTTTTAAGGTCGTCTGCTGCAGATTTGTTGTATGCAGAAAAGGGTTAATCATACACACCAACACCATCAAAAGTCAATATCACATTGTCATCCATTTATGTTTGAAGATAAACATCCTGGTCGAAATATTGAATGTTTACGCAGGTTATTATCACCTTAATCCATTAGACATCACAGGGTTCATATCGAAGTGTTTACCTTAACATCTGCTGCAGAGGGGTCAGAAAACGTCTGCAAGTGGGAAAGGGTTAAACTATGATATCAGGTCAATATATACAGAGATGTACAGAGGACCTTGCACATAAATTATAATTTGAGTTAAGTTTCCATATTTTCACAATTTTATTTAATGAGGAAACCTGACTTAATGGGAATACATGTACTCAGTCGAGTAACTTGTCCATGTAAACTTACAGTTTTTACCGCACTGTGAAATCTAAGTGATTTTGGTGTAAAAGGTATCTTAGGATAGTAAAACTTACTATTGCAGAGCCATTAAACCTCTTAACCCTTTCCCTCATACGACAATTTTGCAGCAGACGACATTGAACGTTTTTTGTCCAAAAGTAGAAAAATCTCTATAATTGAATGGATAACCTATGACAAAAAGTGTAAAACATTGTGTCAAAAGGAGAAATTGCTCGTTTTGATAAATTTCTTCTTTAGTCACTATGTTTTCAAAAAGCCGTCTGCTGATTTTGGTGGAAAGGGTATCTTAGGATAACAAAACTTAATATCGCAGAGCCATACGACCTCTTAATACCTTAAAATTAGTCTAAACTTTATTTTTAAAGTCCAATATTATACTGACTACACATACAGCTAGTATATATACACCTGTAAAAGTATGTACAGTGGTACAATCAGTGAATGTTTTTCTCTTCTTTATCAAAGTCAGTCATATAAATGTCCTTTTTCCCAGATGTATTTGAAGCATATGTTAATACCATATCATGTAAAAAATTAAAATTATCTCCTGCTACAGGTGTGACAAAAGTAAAGAATGTAAGGGAAAGAGTTAACAAATGACTAAAAATAAACTGAACAAATGACCATTCCCAAATAGTTTACGATTGAGTCTTGCACTAAAATAGTAAAATAATGCGTAAATAATTAGCATAAAATTTAACTACAAAATTTAAGATGGTCATTCAACCCTTTCCCACTTGCAGTTGCATTTGTATGCATCGATCTACAGCCAACGACGTTTGATTAGCAATTTCTCCTTTCATCACAATGTTGTCAAACTTTGTTTGCTGATACCTAAATAACACAACATTGTATGTGGCAGCGAGATTGTCTCAGTAAAAAGTAATTACTGTTGAGGATACGGTTGAACACTTTCCCAATTGTAGACACATTTTGACCCTTCTGCAGCAGATGACTTTTGGAAACATTGTGGCAAAAGAATAAATTGCTCAAAACGAGCAATTTCACCTTTTGCCACAATTTTTACAACTCTTTTTAATAATTTAACTTTTATTAATTGAGATTTTTCACGTATTTGTATGAAGGTTTTCAATTTTGTCTGCTGCAGATTTGCTATATGTGAGAAAGGATTTAAATAAGGCTATAATAGGTGTGACATCATTTCTAAAGGTAATGTTCCATTCATTTACAGGGAACCATGAATAATTAAAGCGTATATATAGATTAACCTTTTCCCTCCTTCAGACTCAATATCGATGCATCTGTGACAGCAGACGAATTTTGAAATGATGTGAGCAATTTCTCCGTTTCCTGTAAATGTTCAGTAATTGTTTGGTGCAAAGGGATAATTGCAAGTCAAATCTGAATAATGCAAAGAATTGTAAGGGTTGCAAATGTTTGGGAGTTTAAAAGATCAGAATTTGTTCAAAGCTACATGACAGTGTGACTAGGTTAAACCTGTTGCCTTTAAATAATGGTGTAGAGTACTCAGGTGTGAAAGAGCCAGAACCGAGTGAGTTGGGTTCAATTAATGTTCAAAATACCAACAAGAATTTATGATCACATTCTGGCCTGATGCATCATTACTTGTCTGTCATGGTGGGTATATGTTTTAGATAAATATTTATATAAATATGCCCGTCTGCATCTCCTCTTTACCGATCACGAATATACTTTCAGTACTTTGATTTAATTATTGATGTAGAAATCGCATGTAAGTGGGATAGGGTAAATGCGTAAACTTTTTATATGAATAAATAAATCTTAAATAATCAGTGAGAATTGTTGCCTTTGACATCAAATGCAACCAGAATAAACCAGACCGAATGTATTAGCTGGAGTTTGAGTTTTTATTATAAAAAGGACAGACATATATATATTTGTATAGCCTACATATATGCTCCTTTTCCCCGGATGTTTAAAAAGTAAAACAATGATTAAACATAGTGTATTGGTAAAACAAAAATGTGTTTTATAAAAAGAAAAGTATTTTAAAAAAAAAGAAAAAGAAAAGAAGTCTACAGAACCTGGTATTCCCAGGCGGTCACCTATCCAAGTACTAACCGAGCTCGACGTTACTTAACTTCGGTGATCGGACGAGAACCGGTGTTTTCAACGTGATATGGCCGTAGAGATTGAGTGTCTTTCAAAAAGGCTATTTATATGCAACAATAAGTCTTGTGATGTTTTAGCTTATGCCAGAATACAGATCAACTCGCACCTTTCAAATGCAAACAAATATTAAATCATATTTGTAAAAAACTCTCGAGTTTATTCAAATCGTTTGACCGAAATTCTCCGGGCAAGGTTGGAGAAGGGAGATAATACACCGAGCACGTGGTCTGTTGTGCAGACAGAGTTGAGTAATCTTCCTCAAATCGACCCTTTGTTCAAACTGATTTTGAGGACAGATTCAAGGTCAGATGGCAACAATTCATTTTTCCATGGCCGACCATTATAGCGTTTTGTGCTATTAGTCTATATGGCTCTTTCCCAACAACCAAAGTAACCCAGAAATCTATATTCAATTAAAGTTCATTCTTACAATTAAAAAACCCCACCAACAACTCGCATGTTGACTTTCAGTGAATTATATTTACAATTTCAGAAAAAAAGATGTTGCTCTGAAAATGCCCCGTAAGCTGTCAATATAGCTAAAAGTAAACAATGTTTTGGTTACACACCAGTCAGAGGGTATTCCACTTTATCATCAACACTTTCAACTTTCAACAAAAATGATTATTGTCCAATGGGAGACCATTCTATTCCAATAAATTCATTTGAAATTCCCTGGACAAGGTTGTCTAACCAAATGTCTCAATTTTCGGGCATGCTTTTTCTCTCATCTCAAAAGTGACCCATAAATGAGTTTCTACAATGTATCTGCTCATTCAACATGGCGTCATTTACACCCACATTCAGATAAAAAGCTTTTGTTATAGCGAAGCGAATGGTTTAACAGGGTAAGTATGTAACATCATTATATCCATTACTAGGAAGTGGAACATAGAAAAGGGAAAGTCTCTCGATACGGTTTTTGAATAGTATTTTTGAATGCTTTATGCATGTATGTATTTTAAATTATTTCATTTGTAAGCTTTTGTATTGTTTATAAATTACAAAAACATCAAACATGTCTTATTTAGAACAAATCAATTGTTTTGTGCAAATGCACAATTTAACCGATTCCTACCTTAAATTCCATCGGCCTAGAGACGGAGATGTAACCAGGTAATTGCTCCTCATTACCTCCCGTATTACTGAACCAGAGAGGTAGCTAAATATTTACACTAAGTTTTAGTTGGATCCAGGATACAGGACGTTGGTGGAACAAGAATATCAATATTGTGAAAATATCTCAAACACCACAAGTTGGAGGTAAAAAAGACAATTCGCAAAAAACACATGCTGGTGTAAAACGGCTCACTTAAGTGTTCGAATGAAACGGATAGTAGGAAGGAAAGTTCCAAATAGAAGAATATCTAAATCAAAAAGAGATATTTTTAATTTCTAGAATATAGTCACTGGTGTAAAAAGATATCGTTTTTCAATGCAAAAGGTTTTCATGAGGGAATGCCAAATGAATTAGCATTTTTCGACATTCCTCCAATTCAATCTGCTGTCAGCGACATCTATTATCAAGAGATAATCCCACTGTCTCAAACATCAGGAGACAGCCAAATTGAATTCCAAATCAATGGACAGAACAGTCAGGATTACTTAGATTTGAAAGATTGTTTTACGTTAAACTGAAAGTGACACGAGCTGATGGTGTATCCTTAACCAAAGGAGAAACAACAGGACCGGTAAACTTGTTTCTGCAAAGTTTATTCTCAACAACAGAGCACAGGCGTCCGAATTTCTATTACAGCAAAAAATGAGGAAAATCTCACAATACCTCGTTAATATACACAAAATGTATCTCTATATTGTCTATACGCTTTGATAAAGATGATCGTAATGGTAATTTGGGGAATCCCACACGTGTTACTATAAATAGCCCCTCTATACGTCCATATAGTGTAATAATAATGACAAGGTGTGCAACGGCATTTTACCCCCTCGCTCGATTCGGGCTATAATTTCCGCAGAAAAATGTCTAAAACGACCTGGTCCCAGGTAGAGACAGGTTTATAAATTATTTTTCTCGTGACCCACCACATCAATATTTGCCAACCGACAAATGCGCCGGAGTTTTCAAGCTTAATGTTCATTATATTTGGAAATTTGCAGTTGTCCTTACCCATCTATACATTACAATAACTTCTTTTCTCTCTGGATGCGTGAGCATTCTGTGGTAAAACAATTTAATACTGTTCAAATGCAGAGTAAATACTCGTCTGTTTGAGTACTTTTTGTTCATTTTATTTACAACAGAAGTTGCAGGGAGTAACTATGGATAACAGCATGCACTTATTCAATTATGTTTACCTTCTGGAAACGACTATTGTATGTACATGTACAGATTTTATTCTAACTGTACATCTGTATGTAATGAAACATGTGCAGCATTAATAAAATATAACAACTCGTTGTTTTGTTAGTATTTATAATTCTTTATTATACCTTACTTTAACAATTGACATACAAGCAGCAAATTCCATACTACACTATAACCTTTGACAATGTTTCCACAGTAAAGTTGGTGGTCATGACTACTAATTGCAGTCATTGATGACAGCTGCTTTGTTTCATCCATCAATGTTTTTTTTATAGTTATCAACTCGGAGATATATATTTATTCACAGTTACTTTTGAAATGCTTTTAGCTCGTTTACTCTCTTGGTGATTACATGTGAAGCATACATCTTGCTCCTTAAACCTACATAATCGGATATTGCTATCCCATTCATTACATCTTTCATTTTACCAAGGGCGTCTTTATTGTGATCATTCTGCATGAAATGATCTTTTAGATAATCTAAAAAATCTAATAAGTGTTCATCTTGCTTCCTGTCATCATTAATATTATCTCTCTGGCAATGAAACAAAAAACTGTCAGTGTCGGTCATGAGTAGATGTAATTTGCTACCATACTTGTGTTTCAAATATTGGAAGAACAAAAATCATACATTTTACAAACGGTGAGAACCCGCCAAAAATATCCTTTTTATACAACCACTGCATGGTTAACACGTCCAACAACTACCAGCTTGTGATTCGTACATGATACACCACACGTCCTCTGCTGTACTGCTGTAACGCAGAGAACTTTAAATTATATTTAGGAATCTATGAACCTTCTTTTATTTCTATTTTATGGACAAACGAATACAAGTGATACAAGTTAATAGAAATACACAAACTAAAACATACGTGTCTAATTAAACACCTGCGTTTCACATATTACAACTAACATATATCAATTTTGCTTTTATTTACAGAAAATTAAGCAATAAGCATTTTGTGTCATTAATCTTGTGTTTCCCAGATACCAAACTCACCTTTTTGTTCGAGGAGGCAAAGAAACACAAACATAATGATGGCATTCACACTCGTGTCGAACATGGACAACGTGTAAGAGGAGGCTGTCATTCATTACAAAGAGGGATGCTACATGTGATTTTCAGAATTATGTAGATAATGATTCTATTTTTCGGAGTTATATCTGGCCAGGTGCCTTTCACTCCTAAAACAAAATAGAGGAAGTATTATGTTTCTTAATTATAAACATGATATTCTTTTTTCTTTTTGTTCCTCTTTTCCTTCTTCTTTTTCTTCTTCTTCTTCTTCTTCTTTTTCTTCTTCTTCTTCTTCTTCCTCTTCTTCTTCTACTTCTTCTTCTTCTTCTTCTTCTTCTTCTTCTTCTTCTGCTTTATCTTCTTCTCCATCTTCATCTTCATCTTGTTGTTTATCTACTTGTTCATCTTCTTCTTCTTCTTCTAGTTCTTCTTTTTCTTCTTCTTCTTCTTCTTTTTCTTCTTCTTCATCTTCTTCTTCGGCATCTTTTTCTTCATCTTCTTCTTCATCTTTTTCTTCACCTTGATCTTGATCTTCATCTGCTTCTTCATCTTCATCTACGTATTCGTCTTCTTCTTCATCTTCATCTCCATCTTCATATTCTTCTTCATCATCATCTTCTTCATCTTCTTATTCTTCTTCTTCTTCTTCACTCTTCTCCTTCTTCTTCTTCTTATTCATCTTCATCTTCATCTTCGTCATCTTCTTCTGTAATTTAAATCTTTAATAATTCTTTATGTCATGAGATGATACTAAATCGATGATAGAACACTTTCTCGAAAAAAAATGCATTAGAATGCAATTCAGGATATCTGACTCTAACCCAGCTGCCGAGCCCCGGCAGCTCAGTTGGTAGCGACGCGGGCTGTCAATCCAGGGGTTGTGAGTTCGAATCCAACTCAGCCAACATTCTTTCCCACGTTTGACAAAAGTCATTGTGACCTGCGTCATTCGTCTTTCACCAATGGGCTGTTTAACAGTCTATGTGGAAAAGCAGCCAGTTGTTTGGAAAGTATGTTATGTGGTGTACTGGTGTGGGAAAACCAGGAAACGCATGAGTAGCTGAACTGGTCGCCGTGATATGACAACATTGTTGAAAATGGCGTTAAACCCCAATCAATCAATCTAACCCAGCTAAACTCATGCAACCGTTACTTTCACCAATGGTTTTCCCAATTTTGTTATATGTTTATGTACAAGCTTTTACATGTTTATGGAATAGCTTTTACATATTAATATAATATCCTTTACGTTGTTTTTTTGATCATTTTTACATGTTTAAGGATTAGTTGTTTATATATAAATGGGCTAGCTTTTACATGTGTATGTATAAGCATTTACATGTTTATGGACTAGTTTTACATGTTTATGGATAAGCTTTTACATGTATATGAACTAGCTTTTACATGTTTATGGACTAGCTTTTACATGTATATAAATGGACTTTTACATACTTATGGATGCGATTTTACATGTTTATGGACTAGCTTTTACATGTTTATGGATAAGCCTTTACAAGTTAATGGATAAACCTTTACAAAATATTGATACACGAGTAATACACAATGTTTTACCAAGATACTAATTTAGATATATCATGTTATTACGATGGCAGGTGATTGGTGAATAGACAAGTAGGGAATCACTGATGTATGAATGTTCAATTTCATGTCATGTTTTTCATGTGTGTCTTCATTTACCTTATTATTGTTTGTTTAGTTAAATTATTATTTCACATCGTCTAATGTTTTCATAGTTTCCAATTGGTTATGCCCAATTGAATGGAATTAAACAACATTCCAAACTTGCATAATAATTCACATGTTGTTAAATGTGGTATCCAGCGTCATAAGGTTTGAAACAACCTTAGTGGTAATATCGGCTTTAAAGTCTAAAGAAATTCTCGAGCTTCTTCAGGTGCCCGAATAATGATAAGTAAAATGGAATTTTCCAACAATATCCCTTAACCTGGTCATCCACAATATCCCCTTGTATACAATTTAACCTCGCCTAGACGATATTTTAAGTACACACAACATCAGGTTTGGCGACAAAATAAAAATGCAAAACCATAAAAGCGGTCTTCTGGCTGGAGCTCTGATTCTGATTAACCCTTCCCCACAAACACAAACTATGCAGTAGACGATGTTGATATCATATAAGCGAAACTCTCTAAGTAAATCATATCAAATAACGATGAAAATGTAGTGGCAAAAGCAGAAATTGCTCATCATCGGTATGCTAGTGGGACAGAGTTATCCAGAAACACTGCTGAAATGTTGTACACATCTTCTATATCCGGTGTAATGGGGTCTGCTTTATAGTTAGTCTTCGTATTTCAAACTGAAAAATATCAATCAATCGATAACATTAATTTGTAATTGTATATCATCTAAATACCGGTTACGTGCAAGTTTGCGTTTATAAACATATATATCTCACTTGCCTTTTAACATTATATAATTGTATTTTCTATTAAAATGTTATATTGACAAGGTAATTGGTATTGGCTCGGAGTGATACACACTAAGAAAAATATTCAAATGTCCGAATCGTTTAGTTTGCAGCTGACATACACTTACCTGCATGTTTGCGTTTACGAGCAGTTATCTTTCTTGACATTGTAAATGAGATAATTATTATATTTTGTTTATTTACTATTAAAATGTTATATTGGAATTATTTGGTACGCGCTCCAAATGATAAACACCAAGACAAATATGAATACCGCTTACCTGCATGTTTGCGTTTATTAGCAGTTACTAGCAGTTATCTTACTTGACCTTGAACATGAGATGATAAGTCGCCGGGTAGAAGCTCGCGACTTATATTATTAAAAGCTTTTCGGAAATCACATAGGAGGACGAGTTATTATTAAAAGAAAGCATATTTAAATATCTTGAAAGTATTACATGTGCGTTTGTTTAAAAACACTAAGTTTTGACACATCTAAAACAAAATAAATATTTCGATGTTTTAAGTTGTTGCAGTTTCTTTATTCTGATTTACGAAGACAAATCAGTCCCTATTAGACTTGCAGCAGACTGTAATGTGTCAATATCGAGATAAGATCACGTCAAATTCTCCTTTAAACAGTACTTTTAACTCACTGTATGTTATTTTCATGTTCAAAGACATGTCTTGATTTGTGAAGAATTAATTTAATAATGTTTATCCATGTATATCTAAAATATGAACTGTTTCTAAGCTAAAACTGTTGACCACGTGCTTAGCGAATACCGACTGCGTAGATCAATCTCCTTTGCAGACAGCCTTTCTTTACATTCACTTACAAATAGTTAATTATAGGTGATTTAAGATGTTTATTTGGTTCGAAACAAATGAAGTAAAGAACACACTCAGATAAAACTGGTTTTAATAGAAATATGACTTTGAACGATCAATCTCTGTCTATGAAGAGAGTGAAACGAACGACAACTCTGCGAAGAAGAACGGTTCACGAATTGGGTCTTTCTTACACCATTCAGTCGTCCTTGACACTTTTAAATGTGTCATTAGATTCTCTACACGCATTTTGCTTGCGTTCTGCACGTTGTTATGCATCATTGACACAAGGGCGCTCATCATAATATAATTTTAAAACATGAGTTGTTTGTTATTTTCATTATAAAAAAGGAAGGAAAGAATTACAATAAATTAACATATTGTAGGGTTCAGTTCATGTTCGAAATTAAGTTTGAAATTATACAACAATTTCAATGAAATTTAACCGTTTAGCTGATATTATATTTCGAGGGTTATCTTTTTTGTATATCTATTGGACTACATTTTAACATTTGTCAACTATGATATAATAAGAATGCCAAGCTAATATCATTTTGAGAAAAAGAGAAAACTCATGTCTTCATCGATATAACCCTTTTCTCATTGTTTTAAAAGAAGATTGATGCAAAGGTGTACAATGTTGACTTTAAAAGGGGAACAGTAGAATGACGTGCTATTGGATGCAAATCCTAAATTGTCTGTTTTTGTGGTTTTATTAACAAATAATAAAATTCAAATATTCTGACAAACATCTTGAAAAGTGTATGTGGAATTCTCAAAAAAGTATTCCTTAATGAAAGCACTGTATACATACTAAGACTCATGATTGGCAAGATTACTCATTTCCATTACTGTTTATGATCAATAATTAATTGGCTGCGTGTATGGTCAACCTACCTTAGAATGGAGATTGGTCATAAACAATAAAATGCTTCAATTATATTTCAATGAAGGACATTAACTTCGTTGCCAAAAAAATGCAAGTTATGATAAAATTTCACTTTACCCCACCCCTGGTGTTCCAATATGCCCCTCAGTTGATAACTGTTTTTCAACTACTATAATGTAAGTGTTATGCATAACTGCAGTATGACATTCCGGCGACATTGATGCGTAGCATCAACATTTTCGTGTTATATCTAGTATTCACATTGTATTTTAAAAGTAAGTGGGATAAATATTACAATATTTCTCATTCTTTTTATTTCCAATTCAAGTGATCCATCATATATATTGTAACACCTCCAGCATTTATACATATTAAAAACATACAACAATACTCATTCAGTAAATGAAATGAAATAAAACATGCCGCAATCGATAACAATATATTTATCTGCTACTGCTGCTTGATAAGTTATCGTCCTTGCTTCAAGGGTTGTGGAGATATGCCACATAGTCATCCTATTACGCTTATCACAAAAAAAGAACCTGGGTGCTTAGACTCAGAGGCCAAGTAATTTTCGTATTGATCAGATCAACATCTCACAATGCATTAAGATGAATTATCAAAATTTTAACAGACGTTTCCACGTAAACGACGCTACAGGAAATACTAAATAATATTGCAATAATATTGCATTTACAACGAATGACGGTACATATCCTACACTCTTATCAGAATATGCACTGTTAGCAAATCGAATTTGATATGACGTGCATATGTGTTAATTGCATACAAAAACCCGGCTAAAACCCATTGTAAACCAGGAGGTTTGCTGATCAGAAACTACCCAGATGACAGATGCGCATATATATACTGTGTGAACAAGTCAACGCAGATTAAGGCTCGGGTCCCCTTTTTTCGCAAGATTTTGTTTGCATATGCATTCATTCGCATTCCTTCGTCGGCGGAACCTTAAGCTACAGTCACACCAAAACCGGACCCAACACCGGGGTGATCCTGGGTGAAAATGAGTAACAAAACCTCGTCACACCGGAACTGAAAATGAGTCACAACACATCGTCACACCGGAACAGCCCGGCCCCAACACGGTCCACAACGGATGAACACGGATGAACACGGAGACAACACGGAGCTAAAACGGATCTGACACCGGTACCATAACGGCAGCGCTACAGACCGTCCCGGAGTGACACATTCCCTCCCGTACCCAACACAGTGTCAACACGGATGACACCGGACAATCCCGGGTCAAGTATCGACTGTCTCGGACCCAACACGAACCTTCCCGGACCCAACACGACCAGGATCAGGATCAACACGGTACCACTACGGACATTCCCGGAGCAAACTCGATCGCTACACGGACTGTCCCGGACTACCCCGGATTGAAAAATCTTCCCGGACGGTCCAGGATGACCACGGCAATTTAAAACAGTTTAACATTGCCGAGGCTGCGTCCCGGACCTTGACGGACCATCCAGGATCATCCCGGACTGTTTCGGACTATCTCGGATAAGCCGGGACCCAACGCTGATCCAACACAGACTTGACCCTGGATTTCCCAAATTTCAGTCTCGGACGCTCTGGGTCAGTCCGAGAGGTCAGTGTCACCAGAGGCATATAAACACATAGATAAGGTACTATGGATTTTCAAGCAAAATCACGACTTTTTACACGGGTATAGCCAAAATAATCGATAATATTGCGTAATATCATCCGTGTATTGCAAGCGCTTTAAAGAAAATGAAAAGCATCTGACGACCCCAATTATTCACTTGGAATACCTTGTTTTACTTCGTATGTTGTATACATTTTTAGCGAAGTCTTATTTGTCCCACAAAAATACTAGTTATATGTATGATGTCCCGTCAATATTTATTTACTTATCTTTGGTAGTTTAATAATGGAATATGAGAACAAATACACCATTTGTTGTAAACACGTACTGTTCAACGTTATGTTTAGGGACCGGAGAGACATATAAACACAGATTCTACTGTTCTGTGTATTACCCTCATACTCGGCAGTACAACGATTTGGCAAGCATCAATGCGAGGTTGTGTTTTAATGAATAAACAACCAGTATTATATACTGTACATGTCGATGTGTTTTATATCAATTTAAAGGCCCTATTTCTTTAATTACATTTTCGGTTTGACATAATTTCCCACTTACATACGCCTTTTGAAATAATTGTGGCACAAGGAGAAATTATTGATACTAAACTATTTCTCCTTTTGCAACACTGATTTCAATAATCATAATATCTTTTAAAGATATTTTCAAAGTCGTCTGCTGCAGATTCGTTGAATGTGGGGCAGGATAATTAGAAGTTGACAGACGAAAGTATGTGTTTTCACATATTTACATGATTGTGGCAAACTACCCCTTCTCTTTGTTTAATTGTTTGAGATAAATATGTTAATTAGAAGTTGACAGAGAGTAAATGTTTTCACATATTTCCATTATAAAAGGGCCCATTGCTTGTAAAAATGTTTCACAGTTACCTAATTAGCAAAGTAGTCATCAATACATTTTTTCCATCTGTGGAATTTTAATTACCTCTCATTTGGAGTATAACTCTTCTCGGATAAACATACAAAAGCAAAGAACAATTGAAATCACTTATTTCGACCAATTTAAACAAAGGAGGCGCTCTCACAAACAGGGCATTTGATAAGTAAAACCAGAAAATCTTCTCACTCTGTTTGCGTAATCGCCTAAATACATGGTGTGAGCGGGAAAAAACATATATGATAACTCCCAGTTCGGGTTTAGAGATGGAAGAGGTACCATCGATTATATATATTTCTTTATTTCCTCCATAAATTGAAGATTTACAAAAGCACATGTGTATACAAGAAATTCACAATTCAATGGTAATGAGAATAATATTAACATTCATACACCCACATACACGCACGTACAACCACATTTTCGCACATAAACCTCACACATAATCAATAACTGTCAAAAATGAATATTATTTACATATAATACGTCCCATGGCTAATCCAACTACCAAAATAGTAATTGCAGCGGTTAAATAGAGATAAAACTCACATTAGCCGCTGCATACTTAAAGCGAAAGCGAAAATAAAGTTGAATAACCTATGGAACGTGTCAGTGCTTTCGATACCATAAACAGGGACGCGCTTTGGCTTAAATTAATACAACTTGGTGTAAGTTCAAAGTTTGTAACTGTTTTAAAAAGTATTTATAGAAATGTCTCAGCTTGCATAAAAACTCATTCGGATAGGCATTATTCGGATTTTTTCGATATAATGCTAGGTTTGAAACAAGGTGAGCCTATGTCACCAATATTGTTTTTATTATTTATAAACGATATAAGCGACAGTAATGAAATTGATAATCTAACTGTAAACGACTTAAATCTACTAACATTATACCTGCTCTTGTTCGCTGATGATATTGCGATGTTTTCAACGGATGGTATAAGCCTGCAGTTACAATTAGATAAAATCCATGAGTATTCGCGGAAATGGGGTCTTAAAATCAACGTTAATAAAACTAAAATTTGCATTTTTGAGAAACGTCTTAGCCACAATGATTTGGAATGGTCCATAAATGGCGAACGTCTAGATTTAGTAGATAATGTTTGTTATTTAGGTGTTAGGTTTTATAGAACCGGTAACTTTTCATCAGCTGTTAAGAGTCTACATGACCAAGCAATGAAGGCCATGTATAGTTTATTATCAATATTCAAACGTGTACCAATGGACATTAAAACAAAGCTATCATTATTTGATAAATTAGTTACACCTATTATTCTGTATGGGACCGAGGTATGGGGGATATACAAGGACAAAGAGGTAGATAGTCTTCATATCAGATTTTGCAAAATAATTTTAGGAGTCCGTAAACAAAGTTCTAATAATGCTGTTTTAGGTGAACTCGGTCGATTCCCCCTTTCTATCATATGCATGGAAAAATCACTTAAATACTGGCTTAAAGTGAAGCGTTCATCAATAACAAGTTTAAACGATGTATATAACGACAGTTGTGTCCATCTTTTAAATTTAAAAACAAGCTGGGTTTATAGAATTAAACAGCAATTATCAGATTTGGGATTATCTTTTGTTTGGACACATTTTGATCGAGACTGCAATTAAATCCCAATAATTTAGAACCGTATGAGGGATCAATTTATTCAAAAGTGGTTTTCAGAAATCAATAGTTCATCTAAACTAAATTACTATAAAGATTTTAAAACGACTTTTGAATTCGAATCCTACCTAGAAAATATCAAAAATGATAGATTAAGAATTTGTTTGACAAAAATACGTATATCAGATCATAAGCTAGCTATTGAAATTGGTAGATATACAAATATTGCGAGAAATGAACGATACTGTGAATTATGCAACACACTTTCATTGGAAAGTAAATACCACTTTGTCTTGGCATGTCCCTCATTAAGAGATTTAAGAATAAAGTATTTTAAACCGTCTTTTCCAACATTGTTTAAATTTTCGCGATTAATGTCAACTAAAAATAGAAATTTACAAATTAGTCTTGCTAGATTTATTAATGAAGCTTCAAATAGGAGGAGGGATCTTCTATCGATACCTGCTATTTGAATCATAACCACAGAAAAACCTTTTACTATTAATAATGATGTTATAATGTATATATGAATAGTTTTGTTATGCATGTGATAATATTTTGTAGTCATGTTTTTTGCATGTTCAACCATTTTGTATGTATTTTGTATGGCCAATGGCACATTTAGTGCCGACTTGCCTAATAAAAGTATTTGAGTTGAGAGAGTTTTGAGTTGTTGAAAGATATAAGTCTTCCCGACAAGACGAAATGTTTCTTTTTGCTTATTCTAGTGGTAGACGGTGGTATCACAATATTCCAAATCAGTATAATCTGTACTTTCACTTTCACATACAATTTGATAAAGCTTCCAAATAAATGATAAACAATGCTAAACAAAATCACCCATCAAAAGTTTCCTATATTAGACCTGAAATAGGAAGCCGAAGGTATGCAAATATTATTTTTTCGCTGTGAATATACATAAACAAATAGCTGTCATAATACGGAGCACTTGGTTTCACAATATTTGCAAAAAAGATATTTTTTAAAACAAGTTTTCCTCATACTTCTCCTATTAATATAAATTAATAAATATTATAAACATCCGTTATTATCAAACAATTTACCTTATTTAGTTTCCTAGATATGTAAAAACAATTTTCCACCGCTCGCTTCCTTTCACAACAAAATAAATATCGCGGTCATTTTCAGAATCCACTGTAACAGCGACATATAAACACAGTTTATATGTCTCTGACTGTAATTATCACGTGGTTTGTACATCTCGATGAGTAGACGCTTGACCCGCGCGCCGTTTTAAGGATTCTGTCCTTCGTAAGGCATTTGGGATTCCGAGTACCTTATTTATGTGTTTATATGTCTCTGGTGGACTAGGGCTTTACCTTTCATCCAAACACAATAAAAAGTTTTTAAGTTTTGTCATGAAAATTAAACACTTATATCAATGATTCTGACTATCGAAAAATAATTTACAATAAATATATATTGAAATAAACTGTGGTTTTGTAAGTCAAGTTTTAATATAGCACATATCGTTAAGCTAATAGCAACAAAGTCTGAAATAAATAGAAAATTATCATACGAGCGTTTGTTTGATTTCTTCAACAGTTATTCATTTGAACCGTTCCACGAGAAAACAAACAGTATGGACTCTGCGTAATGTATTGAAACCGGAATACCTTTACCAGGCATGTTAATTAATAGTGAGCACAAACACAACAACTATTGTGTTTCCATTAAGCAAACAGTGTATTCAGTGAAATTGAATTAAGCTACTGGTAATCAATCCATCAGTCAGTGCAGCTTATGTAATTTGATTCGTAAATTACCTACCGTTCTTTAAAGTAACAAGCTACTGAATTCGTTGCTGGAAAGTTAAGGGACACAACACATCGCACATCACGGGTGTGTCGGTACGTTTTATCTACCTTGTTAAAAAAGGTTGATGCAATTCATTTTATGACAGGAAAGGTGATCTAACTCTACAGTTGCTATTACTAGATAATACAAACCAGTGCATGACCTTTGAACTTTGATATATATGATATATTATGATATAATCGACGGGCTTTAGCTCGTTATTACATAACATATTTCAGTCAATATTAAAATATATAGAATAATTCAATTGTCTATCACATTTAGTATGGCCTTTTTAGGCCTGCAGCCAACGCTCTGATTGGATAAATTTCGAAAAAAGGGAATATGTTTGTTGTTGCATTCGTAAAAGTGTTATGGTTATTCATCTTATATTTTTAAGACATTTCTTATAAATGATTTGCGTAGATGAAATAAATAAGAACATTTAGTGTTAATCAAAGTAGTCCGCTGCGACGAAGGTTGTGTTGTCAAGGAACTGCCATTAATCTAACTTTAAATGTTTTGAATGTCTTTGTATATCAATATAAAGCCACAAAGGCTTAACAGTATAGTTCAGTCTCGAATAAAACGTAATTTCACTTGGAAATAACAAATTTTAACAACAGAAGCAAGTGTATTCAAGTTTATTTTATGAAACAAGTGACCGGAAAAATAAGAATTTTCCTTTGTTGCTAGGAGAGAAGTTCAGCACAGGTGCGCGATAACCTAGTGCAGATAAGTCATTCTTAACTATTTGTTCCTTGGTATGACTAATATTTATCTCAATTCATAACTTATTTCCACTTTTAGTAAAAGCATTTCAAACTATGTGCCAGAGTATCACCAGATTACAGAATCGAGTAAAGATAAACGTACACTACTGCCTGGTTTTCTGCTTTCTCGATACATTTTAAACGAATCGGTAGCTAGAACTTTGCCTTGACATTTGGCCCGCTAGATCTAGCATCATATCAAGTACGTGTCAGTTATTCCGTATCGTCTTTAATATTGAGTGCACTTTTGTAAAAAAAAAAAAACTTTTTTCAGTTACAAACATGCCATATTGTTGTTGTTGTATAGGTCAATCCCCACTCTCGAATAGTGGTACTCTCAGCTATACCACTTAGATAATAGTTCCAATATAACAGAAGCACCATGAAAGCACTATAATTAAAAATAACTGTATATAAAACTTTTAAAACTTCAAAAAAACGTTCACACTGATTAGTTCATGTAAAATCTGGTTGTGTACCTAGCTTTATCTATAAATATCAAATGTTGACTATAGCTTGTTTCCACATAGTCTAATAGTTTATTTGTTACTGCTAGTATAGTTCTGTATTTTCATATTTTCATGTTTGTTAGTCTGAGTAATTTACCCTCCAACACGCATCAAATCTGCAGCAGACAACTTTGTTTTTTGTTTTAAATAAAACAAAAGAATTCAAGATGTTTTGCACTCAGTCGCGCATGTTCTCTGTTATGGAAATTGCCTCTTTCCTTGCATGAGGCTAAGTATAGCCCAATCTCTTTGAAATCAGACCAACAACTTCTATGTACGAGCGTGCAAGGTTAGGTCTGGTTTTAATGAGATTGAGTCTAGCACTGCATACACATTTGATTGTAACAGCGATGACCCACATTTCACAAAATATGTGTATACAAATAGCATGATTGAAGGAAACTGGTGGGCGACTGCATGTGAAATTGAAATTGCATTTATGAAACAAGTGATAGGAACAAATAAGATGTTCCTATCTTTCTATGAGAGAAGTTCGATACAGGTGCACGATAACCTATCGGCATTATGTCAATATAAACAACCAGATAAGTCATTTAATAGTAATTTGGTATGGCTACTACTCAAACGTTTTCTGCTTTCTAGATACACTGAAAACGAAATGATGACTTTAGAAATAGAACTTTTAAATTTGGGCTACGAGAAATACAATCTATCAAAGTCAGTGTCTTTTTTTATGCGTTTCTTCTTTTAATGTCAAGTGCATTTTTGTTGAAAAATAGACATGTATATAGATCGAAATTTACATTAGACTGATTTGTTCCAATTATGACTCACCATATAAGAATTCAATATGTTTTGACATTGTACTCAGTCGAGGATGATCCCATTGTGGTGGAGATTTCTTCTTTCATTTCCTGAGTTTAGCCATGCATAAACATTTGACTGCAACAACCAGAGGACTATATAAGGAAGAGTAAGCAGGTCTTGATTCCACGATATCTCTGTCAGCACTCATTATATCCTTTGATGTTGGTTATACAAAGAATGGTCTCACTCTGACGATTCGTTTGAGTACCCACAACATAATTCTAGGATGTCAAATAATGATTTCTGAACATGCAAAACATCTCTTTTCTTGAGTGATGAACATTGAAGTTGAGAAACGGTGTTTGTCAAAACATATATAATTACTGGAGCAACAAAAAAAGTTGTGCTAACACCTGTCACGACCAACATTTCACACAATAATGATATGGAATTGGCATGGTTTGAGGAGACTGGTGAGTGAGTGCCTGCATGTGAAATTGAAATGGTCTCAAAAACTTCTGAACAAGTTGTATTTTTATAGCATAATGGAACTTTTACCGAAACTACACACAGCCTTGTTCAAGCAACAATTTTAAATTCAATAACTGTTCTCAGAGTCATAAATAAGATGCTAGGTCTAATTCAATTGTGGTTTTGTTATAAAAACTTTTGTATCTAAGAATATAAATTTTAACATGAAACTTTACATGTCAACGATGTGTGCCCTTCTTTCATTTCATCATTGCTGGCTATAGTTTTATTCAATTGGACATGCTGTTAGGGGGATATGTTAATGACACTTACATTGTGATTGGCATTTTGTAAATAAAGTCAGCCGATGAGGATGTCATATTGTAACAAGTTTGATTTGTTTTATTTGTTGATTTTCTGCCATTTGTGCAGTATTCCAGTTATATTTTTATAACAGTACAAATCCCTGACCCTGGGTAATAAAGAACCGACCATGCTTAAAGTCCCTCACACTAACAACTGAGTTTCTGTGAATTATTTGATCACCTCTATTGAATAAGTATATCACACATTAATTTATTAAGGATGATATGCTAAGTGCCCTCCTGATATTTTTAACAAATATTCTTATTGTCTTACTATCTGTTATTGTGTTATCTCTAAATAGAGAATACCATGCTAGTGTCTGATATTATAAAATTTATCAGGCAAGGCTTAGAAAAAAATGAAAGCGAGGCTGCGCCGAGATTTCATTTTTTTCAGCCGAGCCTGATCAATTTTATAATATCAGACACTAGCATGGTATTCTTTTTATCATGTTTACATTTTTTATGTGCTTTTCTGTCTAATTTGATTAAAATGAGACAAAAAACCTGTCCAGAGCCTCTCCATTTTAAGTTGCGCAATAATATGAAAATAAACCGAAGGACGTTCCAATAAGAAATAGTCCCGAATGGTTTCGGCCATAATTAAGTAATAATTAAATATTTAGAAAACTGTACGCTTCAAAATTTATCAGTATAATATTTACTCACTAGCAAGGAGAATAATTTCTCATTTCTTTGATTTTTATATCGCATTTTAAGGATTTTTGGTTTTATCCGCCATCTTTAATGATGAGGTGCCTGATAAACGTGAGGTGACTGATAAAGCTAAGTTTATCAGGCAGGCAGTTTATCAACCAAAAACAATGCAACAGCATGATAAAATGTTATTCTCAGTGATCTGACTGAATCAAATAAATAAAGAAGGTAAATGAGAAACATTTTCAATACTCGTAAACTCATAGAGAGGATGAAGTAGGGATTCTGGGCAGAAGCACTCTGATGAACTTTAGATAAAGTTAATTTATAAATTAGAATTAAACCATTAACATGTACGAGTATCGAATTCAATACACTACTTGATGAGTGCAAACATTTGCTTATTTCAGCATTGAATGAACCTCTCTCCCTCTCTGTCATACAAACTTAGAACAACAAATATGTAAAATTGAAAACATTGTGGCAAAAGGAGAAATTGCCTGTTTTGAGCAATTTCTCTTTTTGTCACAATGTTTTAAAAAGTCGTCTGCTGCAGAGGCATCATAAAGCGTATATATATGTGGGAAAGGATTTTGTTAGATTGTTTTCAATAAAGGTTTGATAATATTTTGTTTGTCATAATTATTTTATCCATAAATGCAACTATTTTCATATATTTTTTTTAATTGTTTTATAATGAGTACTACTAATGTATCATAAATTCATAGGTTCACATCAACATTTTCTTTTAATTTGCAGAATACTGGAAGAAATAGTGAGTATTGCTTGTGACTCCTGAGGGCATGGATTCAGTCACTTATAAATGAAAACTTAAAGAGTATAAACATACTGACCATTATGATCTGAGAATTGTGAGGATTGTAATACTTACAGATGATCACTGTTTTTAGGTAAGATTTTGTTTTATTACAAAGTTAAATGGAAACCTACAATCAAGAGTTTGTAAGTTGTGATCTGGTATCTGACTTTCTTTTGGTTGGTCTTTTGGGGGAAAAAGCAAGGAAACTACTATTTATACTACCATGCTCTTAGGTTATAACTTTGTTTGTCTGATTTCTGCATTCCAAATGTGTCCCACTTGTGTGTAGGGCTATTAACTTGCAGCCGACTGATAAAGTAGTTCATATTCAAACCTTTCAAAAGAATAAATTTCTAAGTAAAACTATAAGAATATTAAATATAGATCAACTCATGAAGATTTTGAAATAAATTTGAAAAATTAGGGAATACAATAAAATGCAATTTCGGATCTTCCTGCAATGTTTTTAATATGAAACTCTTTCTAGAATAGTAATAGTTGTACCCTCTCCCACTTTCAGACGCATTTAACACATATTAAGTAGAACTCTTTTAAAACATTGTGACAAGAGAAGCAATTGCTCAATTATTTCAACTATAATTGATTATTTTTATTTCTTTTATATATTGTCCCTATTTGTGTCTGGAAGAATTGTTGTGGGGAAGTTTAAAAGCCTTTGCAGTTTTATTTCAACAGTGTTTCTTAGTAGTAAATAGCTTAAAATAATTACAACGCACCTTTCATATATACCATTTTAAGTGTGTATCGTGATTGGCCAGGTTATTCAAGTAATCCCTATGTTTAATCATATATAAGACAGTGGTTATGTGCTTCTGTTTAGGATATGGGTTCCACTGACTTGGTAATCTAAGTCCCTATTTTAATTTTACAATACATGGAAACATATTTCCCTTGCTTTTTTGTATTGTGTTTATGCTGCTATCAACACTTTTACAGTTATATCACAGTGTTTCCAGGGTAAATGACCAGTAGGTTTTGCCAAATTATCCAGTTAGTCATAATGCTTAAACCCACAATCCTGAGTGTCATGGATTAAAAGTTATTACTACCATTGTTGAAGTCTTTGTAGTAAGTAAACCTTTCTATAGTTACATATGATGGCACTAGTATATATTCAAACTAACATAACTGAGCATTTGTTAGATAAGATCCATTGCCTTCTCAGAACCGCAGAACAATTGTTCACTTGACTGATAGATGCATTTCAGATGGGGATTGTATTTCTCTACAATCTGTTAATCTAAGAAATAGATTTAATCTAAATAATTTCATTCCAAAAATAAACAGTATTTCAGCTATATATCGCCAGCTGTATGTGTTTACCATTTGATCTTAAAAAGTGTATTCACAACTTGGCCAGCTGCATCCTAATAAAACAATTATCACTGCCAAGAAAGACAGCTCCTAGTGTAGAGAATGTTTGAACACAGGCTTACTTTAACTAAGGTAGGTGTAGCTCTTATACTCAAAACTGCTTCAAATATCTTTGGACTGTAACAAACATGTCCTGACCCTAAAGCACTGTCAGATATTGAAGGATTGTTGATCAAATTGTTTCAAAGCAGATGAGGATCAACATTATACCATGTAATCAGTAGTTACATATGCTTTAATTTGAAGCTATACATTCAGAAAAGTACATGTAATCAGTTTCTTTAATATCCATTATAATGCTTATTTTGGTATTTTGCAAATAAACCTTATTTTCAAATTCCAGTATGTTTCGGTCATAAGTTTGGACAATTTCAGCCTGTTTTCAGAATTCAAAGTTTGGATCTTTCAGAGGTGACCTCCACTTGGCAAGGGCTGGGCATCATTACACACTTTAGATTTGGATGGCTAATGACCTCATCAACATTCTAAATAACACTTTTATGTTGACAACATGAACTGAAGTAAATGAATCAATGCAGTTGATTGTTAATTATAATCTTTGATTAGTAATTTATTAACTATTATATACAAAGGAATCCGGCGTGGCTGAATAGTAAGTGAGATGCATTTGTAACTGGGTTTCATTCCTCAGAAGCGCCGGTCATGTGTGTGCCCTTGTACGAGTCATATTTCCTAGCATAATACTGCTGTGTATACCAAGGGATCATGATTAAGTGAACTACCTGTAACCATGATATAACTGAAATAATGTTGAACAATCTGTTTAACCGAAATGAAACAAACGGTTAATTATTGAACACATTAAAATTATGAATGGATATGTGACTTACTGCGAACATGTACATGTATGTTTCGGGTTCTAGCATGGTTTAAACAAAAGGCTATTGTCGGAGATATTGCATCTGTTATTAAATGCAGCAGGTAACATGGATGAACATGCCTGATTAGTAAGGTAACCTTTCAAATATGTTTTTTTTAATAGTTGTCATATCTTGTCGTGTTCTGAGACTGTGCCTTTTTCCATATTATAACTGAACAAAATGTTGAAAGCGGCGTAAAACACCATTTATACAAACAGATAATTCGGAATCATTAAAACAAAACATATTTAAGTGTAGCAAGGATTATGTATTATATATAACGCACATTCATAACATCTAAATATAAAAAACAACATTTATCAACACTCAAAAAGATGGAAACACTTATGAGAAATACTTATGTTACTTGCATTTTTTCCCAAACCTTTATCACAGTATACACCTCTTTAGCAAATGATTCCCGAGGGCATTGTGACCAAATATGTTCAGAGATATTGCGAGTATTTTAGATTTAGATAAATCAAAAGTAGTTTGAACGGCTAAATACTCACATACCGGAACGGGTTAATGAAGATATTGAGTTATACATAGCACTAGATAAGGCAGAGTAAACAGGTCTTGGTTACACGTAATCTCTGTTAGCACTAATCAAAACCTATGTTGTATGTACACAAAATAATCGTCTCACTGAGACGATTGTTTTGAGTACCCGCAACATTGGAGGTCGAATACTTATTTTAGAACATGAAAAACTCCGCTTATCTACAACTCTACTTTAAACACTTCTAGGGATATTTTTGTTACATCTGACAATTATTGTTATTTTACTACTAAAAGTACAATGTATGTATCGATGGATATACTGATGCCGAAGATCAACAAAAACAAAATAATGATTTAATTCAAGATAGGCATATCTCAATCCAAGCTGACCATTCGTTAAGGTAATTGTATGGTCAAGTGTGTTGATTTCAGATAATAGAATCAGAAGATATATCTTTGAATAGCGCTTGTGACGACACTAAAACACCAATTCAGAAATGTAAGGTATGTATTAAACAGAAACTAACGAACTTAATCAATGTAAATACACGTTTGCAACTTCACTGGCATGATGAATTACATTTCGGAGACTTCATTTCTCTCTATCTATTGGTGCAAGTCGGAGATTTTCTTCCGTCTTCTCAGTAGAGGTTTTGCTGCTTTTCTCTGCAATAGAAAACATAATAATGTGGGATTCCCGGTAAAGATAGGTGCCTACGTGCATCCTAGATATGGTTTCGCATTTCAAATCGAAAAACGACATGAATATTTACGACAAGATATCATTGTATACAATACGAATTATTTCACATAGCTTATGACGGAAGAATCAAAACCGTAATCTTATATAAATATGCTATGGATTACAATAAATTACACATAGATAATGTGCCAGTGTTTTTAGTTTATTAGTGTTATGCATAGAGAAGTTTTTCAGCAATATATAACGGTTGAAATATCGATACTTCATTATGTGAGCATTACCTTTTTTTCGAGTACAGTCGACACACCATTATTTGACACAAATTACTTAAGATTGTTGATACTTACTTGGTACATACATTACACATACATATGAACAAAGATGTATCCAGGTAAATGCATGTAAAATAATAATATAAAGTTACCGGTATCATCTGAACTATTGAGAGTTCCATATGGATGGGTATCCGCACGTTCACGCTGTAAATCTTCGTAAGTATTCCTGTAATAAACGGAAAACCGAAAAAAGTATATGATTAAATCAAACATGTCGAAGTGTATTTGAAACATTCACACATAGTTTGTTTTATTATAGTTATTATATAAAGAAGTTAATTACAAATACAAGTTAAAAACGTGATAATACATAAATACACCTTACACATGATATAGCGAGTAGAGTGTGTGCGAAACATCAATCTATTTCATAAACATGATTTATGTTGAGACTGGTAAATGTCATTTGCTAGGCAATGTTCCATTATATTAACATTATACCGCAACATTGAATAAATGACTATCATTAACTAGATATACAAAAACATACCTGTCTTGGTTGAAGTAAGTGTTTTGGTCCCTCTGCACTTGGTCAACTAGAGTAGAACAACGAAATATGAGGGAAATATAAAGTTCTGTAATAACATCGTAAGGATTTAAATATTGTGAACAGATAATGGTGAAGCATGAATGTCGTTTATCTGTAAATAATTATAAATGCAATTATGGTTTATCTAAAGTCGAATGTTATCGGAAGGGAATGGGGTGGTCGGTATTTCTCACGCATGTGTAAATGTTACGCTAAACAGCCTACATCGGCCTTTTCAATTCTACCCTAGGAAGAAGAGAGCGGGTGTAAAAATTAAAGACCCAACCACCTCGCCCCTCATTTGTTAATTACGGTTGCTGTGCCAGGTTTTCACTATATTTTAAGATGGTCGATCCGGATTATTGGGACATGAAGCCGGATGCATTCCTTGGTTTCTGTCAGTCTGAGATATTCTCATACAGTCATTGTGGTTCCTGCGCCAGAAACTGACTTACAAGCTTTAATTGTTAAGTGCTTAACCTTACATAATTATAGACATTTCATGGCGAAGTGTTAGAACTTCCTGTATAACAATTCGGCGCGAATTCCATTATTATTTTGGTACAGATTTAGTAGTCGGCAGTCAGCTTACCTTTCAGTCTGATGTTTATTTGTTGTAATATTTAAATATGTAAATTAGTATTGCATTTACTCAATATTTCAATCTTCTATTTGAAGCTGCCTTCCTCTGAATCCCAGGGTTGGCTGGTTTCCATTGTTTATGTTATATAAATTGACTATGCCTTTGCTTATGGAAAATGTTGGGCTTAAATTTTCTTTTTTTAGGTATCTAAATATTTAGAACAATAATATTAGAACTAACCCTTAAAAAGCTAATTTAGCTAGAAGCCAACTCTTGTTTAGAGGCTTAGCCCACTCTTACAAATTGTCAATGTGTTATTGGAGTCTAGCCCATTCAAATCAACATGCAAGGTGATATGATTTACTTTAAATCACTTGAGTGGTAATAAACAAAATGTATTGGTTTATTACTGTTGTTTGTTTAATTATAACACAGGTCATATAGTCAAGTGCTGGGCGCAACAGTAAGTCCAGTATTAATTTGCTCTGTCTTCCAGATTCTTGCTTTGACCCAGTCCGTCTCTGATAATTATAGGTGGAGTATATTTACACAGCAATTCAAATCTATTGAGAGAGACGTCATTAACTGTGTATACAATTTCCATACAAATTGGCTTCGTTTGACGAATAATATTATCCTTATAAACGACAAAAGAAGACATGTGTTACTATTAGGTGAAATTACGTCGACGTCATTTTCATCAGTTTACGTTCATTGGTTAAACAATATCGACGTATACAGCAAGATTAGTTTTATTTTTAACCAAATGGCGTTATTTAAAGCATAATTTCATATTTAGCTTAAGTTTCTTTTTAAAGCTTCTGATGTAAAATTTCAACTATAAAAAAGTTGAATTACGGAATTTTGTTAAAACACGCACACGATTATCTTTTCATGATATATTGTTTCAGTCTATTTTCCAGTGCTAATGGAAAACCCCATGTCGGCCATCGGTGTTCGAATGATATAGCAATTTGAACGACTGTCTGAAAACCCAGGTTGGCAATCGGTGTTCGAAATCATATAGCAATTTCAACATCGATCTGAAAGACCCAGGTCGGCCATCGGTATTTGAATTCATCAAGCAAACTGACCGCCGACTTTGAAGACTAATTCGGTCATCGGTCTTCGAATTAATATAGACAAATAAACGCCGACTTTGAATACCGATCTCGGCCATCGGTGTTATAATTAATATAGCTAACTAGACGCTGAACTGGACAATCGAGGTAGGCCATCGGTGTTCGCATTCATATAGCAAGTTGACTTAGTTCGGTTCTCGGCATGCGAAGTTTTATATCAAATTGAGCGCCGACCTGGAATTCTGAGCATGGCCATCGGCATTCGATTTTGTATAGCAATTGTACGGGAACAATGGAACGTTCTAGCACCAGTTCTAAGGTCAAACCACCGAGTGCCATTTGTCCTTATAGTCACAGTTTGAGACAATATCGTTATAGCCCCGCTTTCTCATGGGAATAGATCACATGCATATCGTGGTATTTCAGTAATATTTAACGGTTTAAATATCGATACTTCATTATTTGAGCATTACCTTGTGTTCGCGTACAGTAGAAACATCATTATTGGACACAAATTACTTAAGATAGTGGATACCTACTTGGTTCATACATTACACATTCGTATAAACAGAGATGTATCAAAGTAAATACATGTAAAATAATAATATTAAGTTACCGGTATCATCTTGACTATTGAGAGTTCCGTATGCATGGGTATCCTCACGTTCACGCTGTAAATCTTCGTAAGTATTCCTGTCATAAAGGGTAAACCGGAATAAGTATACGATTAAATCGAACATGTTGAAGTGTATTTGAAACATTCACACATATCTTGTTTTATCATAGTTATTATATAAAGAAGTTAATTACAAATACAAGTTCAAAAGGTGATGAAACATAAATACACTTTATACATGACATAGCAAGTAGAGTGAGTGCGAAACATCAATCTATTTCATGAACAGGATTTATGTTAAGACAAGTACATGTCATTTGCTAAGCAATGTACCATTATATTAACAATATACCGCATACTTGAATTAGTGACTAACATTAACTAGATATACAAACACATACCTGTCTTGGTTGAAGAAAGTGTTTTGGTCGCTCTGCACTTGGTCAACTAAAGTAGAACAACGAAATATAAGGAAAATATAAAGTTCTGTAATAACATCGTAAGGATTTAAATATTGTGAACAAATACGATACAATATGATAATGGTGCAGCATGAATGTCGTTTAGCCGTATATAATGATATGCACATTTGTTAATTACGGTTGCTGTGCCAGGTTTTCATTATAGTTTAAGATGGTCGATCCGGACTTATGAGACATGAAGGCGGATGCATTCCTTGGTTTGTGTCAGTCTGAAATATTCGCGTACAGTCAGTGTAGTTCCTGTGCTAGTAAATGACTTACAAACTTTGATTGTTAGGTGCTTAACCTCACATAATTATAGACATGTTATGGCGAAGTGTTAGGACATCCTGTATAGCAATTCGGCGCGACTTCCATTATAATATTGGTACAGATTTAGTGGTCGGCGGTCAGCTAACCTTTCATGCTGGTGTATACCAATTTTGATATTTTAATATTTAAATTGGTGTTGCATTTATTCAATAGTTTAGCCTTCTATTTGAAGCTGTCTACCTCTAGATCCCAGGGTTGGCTCGTTATAATTCTTTGAGGTATATAAATTGACTATGACTGCTTATAAATCATTTGGGGCATAACATTTTATTTTAGGAATATTTAGAACCATTATATTGGGGCTAGCCCTTTTAAAGCTGATTGAGCTGGCAGCCAACTCTTGCTTAGTTGCTTAGCCCACTCTTAAAAATTGTCAATGTGTTTTGGCAGTCGCGCACATTTATGCCAGCATACAATATGTGATATGATTTACTTTAAAACACTTGAGTGGTAATACACAATATTTATTGGTTTATTTATGTTGTTTATTAATTTATAACACAGGTTATGTAGTAAAGTACTTGGCGCTGCAGTTAGTTCGGTATGAGTTTGCTCTTGTTTCCAGATTCTTGCTTTGTCCGTCTTTGATAATTAAAGTTGGAGTATATTCACTCAGCAATTCAAATTGATTTAGAGACACGGCATTAATTATGTTATTTGTATACTATTTCCATACAAATGGGCTTTTGGTGACGAACGCCGACTTTGAAGAACGGGTACTTTAATAAAACCCTTTCCACATATTGATGCTTTCTGTCACCTGTGCATCAGACAACTGTTGAAATCATCGTAAAAAAGGAGAAATTGCTCAAAGCAAGCAACTTCTCTTCTACTTTTGCCTCAATCAGTCAATGTTTTCAAATCATTTGAATTGAATTTATGTATTTTAACGTCATCTGCTGCAGTTTTGCTGTATGTGGGAAAGGGTTAATAAACCAAGTTACATTTTAAGAACTTGTAATTTCTTTGGAGTAAATGAGAAAGAAAAAAAAAATACAATTTTGAAAGAAGCAACTTTTCTTGTCCTTTTGCCTCAATGTTTTCAAATCATTTTAATAATTAAACTTTCGTTTGAATTGATTGTATGTATTTTAAAGTCATCTGCTGCAGTTTTGCTGTATGTGGGAACGGGTTAATAAACCAAGTAACATTTCAAGAACTTGTAATTCCTCCAAGGAGTAATAAACAAAGATTGTGAAAGAAAATAAGCAACACATGACAAAGGTTTAACGCTACTTGAAATGTTTTGTGGATACTTCAATGGCTTTTCATTTATACATCAATTGATAATGTCAACAATTATATTTACATTACACACACTGGAGTGGTGCAATTTGAGTTGCATATTATAAAAGTATAAATTTAGAATAAATATGAAAACATTACAGCAAAAGCAATTATCTTACTATTTATGATAAAATTGGCCTTTAACATATAAGCAAAACAATGTTAAGAAAGGTTGTTTGTTGCAGATCCAATTCAATGGTTTCTAACTGAGAAGGGTTGTCTAAGACAATTTTGAATGGAAAATATCCAAACTAACTTACAAGGTTGAAACCAATTACTTATTTTTCTTATATTACAGGGAGAGGGCCATCTAAGGATGGCAAACGTTGTCAATTAACTGACACTATAATGAGTGTTGTAGGAAAGGCTTCGGTGAGCGTGGTGGGTGCCTGCACTGATGTGCATGACACTACAATGGGATCTTTGATGGCGTAAGTTTTTGACTGACTGAAATATTTAATTTGATTCAATATAAACTAAATACTTCAATTATGATTCAAAATAAGAATGACAACTACCAATATATAACATTTGCAAAGATATATCTCTGTTATGTTATATATATATACAAATGAAGCAATTAATTTCAAAATGATGATAACTTAAAATCAAATTATAAGTAAATAAAGCAATTGTTTACATTTGTGTTTATAACATGTTTTACATCAAATAAAACAAGATCTGAATGGAATAAAAAGTATCTTGGCTTGAAGTGAAATACTAATACTAATCTTAGATGTACACTGTGCATAAATATTGAAGCAAAACTAAATTGCAAAAGTGTTGATGAATGAGGGATACCCAAACATATGCATTTGTAAACAATCAGTTAATTAAACTTCATTGAAAGAGGACTATGATCAGTATGTCCTGTGCTAGGATGACTTCAAGCAAACAGCTTTTGAAAATATTATGACCAAAGAAGAAAGTTTCCATGTTTTTGTCTAGATGTTTTCAAAGTGCAGTCCATTCTGTTAAACCTTTATAACATTATATAAAATGATGTATTTTTCCTAACAACACAGTCAATCAGTAGAAGATCAAGAAGATGAACCTGAAAATATTTTTGATTTCATGCATCAACCAACAACAATGACACATCCAGACCCACCTTCAACTTCAACAGTTACATTAAGGTAAATTTATTTATCAATGACCACATTTTACATGATTACTCTCTATCTGGGTTAAAATATACTGTTTCATGCCATAACTGGCATATCCCTTTCCCTCATATAGACGCTTTCTGACGCCTCTGCAGCAGACAGCTTTTTGAAAACATTGGGACAAAAGAAGAAATTGCTCAAAACGAGCAATCTTTCCTTTTGACACAATGTTTTCCACTTTTAGTCATAGGTTATCCATTTAATTATGGAGATTTTCCATTGTTTTGACAAAATATGTTCAAAGTCGTCTGCTGCAGAAACGTTGTATAAGGGAAAGGGATATACAGTATATTTTTTATCTCTCAATTTATGTGTCGCCTGTTATTCATTGTTTAGCAAGATTACAGCTTATATCAAACACTTTCAATGTCTGTTTTGTGGCGACCTAACCAGTACTGGTGCAGTTTGTACATAAAAATACAAAGGCTAGATCCTGGTCATTTTATGATTCAAAACCTGGTAAAAGAAGCACTCTACTACTGCAATACCGTCTTCTACAAGGGCAATATATAGGGACGGTTCATGTGGAGCCCTATTGTGGTGAGCTCGTCGTAGCTGTCACAAAGGTGATTCATTGTATCTATGTGAGCATCTTAAACATGCATCAGAGAATTTGCAAGAAACTAGGCACAAAAGTTAACCATGATGAGACAGTTTAAATCTGTTATTTGTCCAAAAATATACTATTGCTAATAACATTGTTTGATGGGATTTCATATTGTTCTGTATAGGAAATTGATGAAAAACAATTTAAAGTTTGAAAGGTTGTTAATTTGTTGCATACTAATTACAAGCTTTGCCAGACGTTGATTACATTTGCAAACATTTTAGCTTAAGATCATGCACGTCAAAATATTGGCCCTATCTGACATTGAAACTGTCCAATTTCAGCAAATATTTGTAGAAATAAATATTTTTTCAAAAATTTGAAAACAACAGACAATATAGTAGACGAAAAAAACATAGCATGTCCATATTTAATTTTTGAAATTATAACTTATTTTTCAGTCATGATTGTTGCTGTGATGAGGAATTGAGGGCTCTGAAAAAAAGAAAACTCTATTTACAGATTGAGCTGTTGGAGAGAAAACTAAAAAAATAAAAAATAAATGGGTTGTTATTGTGAAAATTAGTTTAACATGGACAATGGATAACATTTTTTTCAAACTCTTCAGTGGAAAATATGTGGACACAAAACCTTCATAAGATAGAATATAATTTAATCTCCTAATGTACAACAACTTAAATAACATCATTTGGTTTTTATGACAATTGACATGTAAACATAATAGTTTATCTAACTGAAAAGGTTGTCAGTAGTCATAAGTATCAAATGATTTATAAAAAGATCGCATATGTATTGGATATTAAATAATCTGCTGGTTACAAGCTAAAACTATTTCTTAACAACTATGGACGTTATGGTATCTACATATTTTTCAGTGCAGAGATTGGAATAATGTATTCAGTTGTCCATGTTAATTTAATTCTTACAATACTGGATGTATCATTGTTGTTGGTTCCTTTAAAATTTGACTTTTCTTGATTAATTTATATCCAGATGTTTTCAAATAGGTCACTTTATAAATACATCAATTAATTTTGTTGTAATAAATATTTTATAAATTTTAAGATACATATTGACATTACATAATACAATACAATATAATCCAAAATACATCAAGTAATTTCTCCTTTTGTCACAATATTTTCCACTTTTATTCATTCAATTATAGATTTTCTATTTTTTGACAAAATATGTTCCAAGTCGTCTGCTGCAGAATTGTTGTGTGAGGGAAAGGGTTAATAAATAGATTTAAAACATTGTGACAAATGTAAGAATTAGTCATTGTGGTAATATTCATACAACAAACATACTTTTGAAAACACTGTGACAATATGAGAAATTGTAAATGATTAACAACTTCTCATTTTGAAGTAATTGTTTTCAAATCTATTAATGAATCATTCACAAACTTTTCTTTAATACACACAATTTCTTATGCCTGTGCAGTACAGCTATTTGTGCAAAATAGTGGCAATTGTGAAAATGGTCATTATACACAACTTCTTCTTTTTTCAAATGTGACCGGTATCAATATGTAAGAACATATTAAGTTGTGCAGACCATCGTGGACATCTTGGTAATGTGATATGTATATATGTTAGTACTGTTTGATCAATGAGCTTCCAGTGTATTTTAAGATGAGAAAAAATTGATATGGAAAAGATATCAGCCGTTCCATGAGAAAACCAACATTGTGGTTGATTTTTAATGCAGGGTCCATTATACCTGTTTGTTATAAGTATGTCGCCTATTGTAGTGTGTCCGTGAGTACACATAGATATACCCAACATATTAGAGAGTGTGTGTTATGAAACAAATTAGATACAAACCAGTCGACAAACTTTCATATTCGAGGTTATCTTCGATTCTTTCAGTTACATCTCCATGAACATGCCTGAAAAGACAAAAGCAAGTGAATACGCATAGTATCGGAACTCTGACAATAGTTAGTTATGTCCCTCTACCGGTCTACAAATACCTCATTTACTTAAATGTTATAATCTATTAAACTGTTATAAACAGCGCAAGTATTCATTGCTCCATATGTTAACAATTCGAAGAATAACAAGTCATTGGTCTATGTTCTTGTATATGATGTCCTGAAGGCTGTCCTAGAGGCTTAAACCATCAGTACATGGTACGTATTCAAATAATAACTTGCGAGAATTAACCTACATTGAATTTGTCAATACAAAGGTTCTCGCTTAATTAATTTAATGTTGAACTGAATCGATTTGAATATTATATAAACTGTTCCTGTGTATTTCATATAAATGAATGTATACATACGGGTCTACAGTGTTGCTGTCACCATTTCTTCGCTCCATTTCAATACCTGAAATGAACAGAAATATCAATAAAGTGGTAAAAAGCATGTTATTATCAATTGAATCTTGAAATAAAACTAAATTAATATAAAATGATAAGAAAATATATTTGTGATTATTTTTCACGACTACCTTCATTCTACGGTGATTGGTTTTTATCCCTGAAAATAGTCAAAAGGTTAAATAAAATAGTAAAAACAGAGAACAACAGCCCTTAAATGATCTCCTAACAAGTCTGCTTGATGAATTAATTTATTGAAAATGACTAATACATGAAGCATTCGTTATTTTTCAAACGAATAAAACATACCAATATATTCTTTTTCATATACTGATTTATTGCAATTAAAAGTATAACGAATTATAATAATTGCAATGCTTGGTTCAAGGAGAGTCATTTGAATTGCTTTGTGGTAGAATTTTGTTGGTGGAAAGCAATTAGGACAAAAGCGACGTCAGTGGAAATATAATTGATTGATTGGGGTTTAACGCCGATATTAACAATTTCTCAGTTATATCACGGCGGCCAGTTCACCTACTTATGCATTTCCTTGTTTTCTCACACCAGTATTCCACACAACAATCTTCCCAAGCAACTGGCTGCTTTGCCACATAGACTTAGCAGTGGAAATAGAAAGGACGATCAGAAATGTAAGGCTAATAAGTGTACGTATAATGTAAAACTATTTTGCTTATCTGTTCAACTTGATTTAATTTTTGTAACAAAACATGTAAAGATAAGGCATACGAATTTGACCAAGATTAGACTTCACGTGTTGCTTAGTGAAGCGTAGGGCAAAACAATATAAATGTTCACAAAACACGTAGCTCGTAACGGAATTACCGGTTTTTAATGAATAGGATCAAATTAATATTATCACGGTGTACTGTTCGACTGACTATTCGTCTGCCACCCTTTGTTCAAGTTCTCATCGGTACCGAATAAGATATCGAGGTTGTAACGTTATCACTCTGGTTCTTTCAGACTGAATGATGACTAATACTGATGAACACTCGAATTTATTGGGTGTAACAGACAACTGTTATATAACACAGGAATTTTACTCATTTGCAATCAGTCTCTGTCACAATGGTTAAGAGATTTGTACCGTATTCAGACAGTGAAAGCGACAATGGTGATTATTTTCAATCAAAACTAAAAAAGAGAAAACTTGCTATACTTGATTCAGACCCATCGTCTGAACTTGACTTCAAAACAAAGAAACCTGTACATACAAATGATAGAAGAAAGCGATAAAGACGATACATCCGATTTTAAACATTTATTTTATCTACAACATTCTTTGAATAATAAATATCTTAAATTCAAGACAGAATCGCATGTTATGACTGTAACATTTACGAAATTTGATGTATTACCACTAGGGCTGTAACGAATACGCTAGGTGGCGAATACGATATGTATCACGAATACAGGGTAACGAATACGAATATTTATTCAAGAATATTGTCATGAATTTAACAACATGTAGACACACATTAAATCGGAATTCAAATGATTAGGAAAAGTATAATGATTGACTAGTAAGTCTTGTCACTCTTGCCACAAATCAAATATAACTTTAACAGTATATAAGTTAATAACGTTTTCGAGTCTTTGGCCATTGTTCATAGTCGACATGCGTGTGATCCTCAAAAGAATATCAACTTAAATACTTTCATTACTTTGATTTTATAACAGGCATAAGCAAGGGAGCAATTCATCCCAACGTAGCTTTTCTATGAAAGTGATACGGTGGATACAAAGCGTGGCTGGTGAAAAGGGTATCTTTATTCAGCATGCTAGAAACGGTGGATAATTCAATATAGTGTAGATGGTTATCATGAAAAGACACAGTCTATGAATTCCTTGGGTACTTGTATCATGGTTGTCCAGTTTGTTTCCCAAATCTATATAAGTTAAGCCCTATCACTGGCGAGACTATGCAGTATGTGTACAATGGTACCATGAAACGTCTTGGAGGCAATTGCAGAAAAAAAGGTTTCAATGTTGAAATTATATGGGAACATGAATTTGATGCCAAGGTTCAAAATGACAAAGTCTTTAATATAAATTGACAAGTTGTTTCCCTATTGTGACCCCATTGACCCAAGAGAGGCTTTGGTAGGTGGCCGATGCAATTCAGTGAAACTTACTCATGACATTAATGAAAGTGAAGACAGCCATTATCAAGTTTATTCCATATACCCTCCAATTTTAAATCAACAACTTCCTCCATTTTCAATTATTCACTCTCAATTTTCAAAACACTTACACATGTCAATTTTCAAAACACTTACAAATGTCAATTTTCAAAACACTAACAAATCTCCACTTTTGAAACACTCACACAGTTCATTTTCAACACTTACAAATCTCTACTTTCGAAACACTCACACTTTCCTTTCTCAAAACATTTCAAAATCTCCACTTTTGATATAGTCACAATCTCCATTTCCAAAACACTTAAAAATATTCACTTTCGAAACTCACACTCTCCATTTTTAAAACCCTAACAAATCTCCCTTTTCGACACCTTCACACTCTCCATTTTCAAAACACTTATAAACTCCACTTTCGAAACACTTACACTTTCCTTTTTCAAAATATTTACAAATCTCAACTTTTGAAATTCTCACAAATTCCATTTAAAAAAAAACTACAAATATCCACTTTTCGAAACTAACACTCACCATTTTCAAAACACTTATAAATCTCCCTTTTCGAACCCTTGCACTCTCCATTTTCAAAACACTTATAAATCTGCACTTTCGAAACACTTACACATTTCCTTTTCAAAACATTTACAATTCTTCAATTTTAAAATACTCACACACTCTATTTTCCAAACACTAACAAATTTCAACTTTCGAAATACTCACACTTTTTCATAACATTTATAAATCGGTACTTTCGAAACACTCTCTTTTTGTTCAAAACACTCACAAGTCTTCACTTTCGAAACTCACACGCTCCATTTTATTTTAAAAACACTTAAAAATCTCAACTTTCGAAACACTCACTCTCTATTTTCAAAACACATATAAATCTCCACCTTCGAAATACTCACACTCTCCATTTTCAAAACACTTACAAATATTAACTTTCGAAACACTCAAGTCTCCTACTTACCATAGCCTGCGCCACGTGTATTTCTCTTACACACCATATACAAAATGAAGATGACGAGTGCTATCAAGACAATTATTCCGAGGATAACGGCGATCAGCCAAAGGTTGAATGGGGACTGTTGCATATCTGAAAGAAGAAAAGACGAGTTTATATCAGCCAATCAATGTGGAATCACTTGAAAAATTACTGAAAGGATAAAAGACAAGTTATTCATTTAACCCTTTCCACCAATAGACGAATTTTGATGCATCTGAAGAAGACAACTTTTGAAAACATTGTGACAAAAAGAGAAATTGTTCCAATCAAGCAGAGGCCATAATGATTTTTTTTTTTATCGCGAGACGGCTAAAATGGTTATCAAAACACTTACCAGGCGGCAAAACCTCCTCACCGTACATGGAGAAATTAAATTCATATCGGTCATGTGGGTGACTGAAGATGAGGCTGTACTCTCGGCCCTCGCCTGGTTCACCTGCTAACATCTTGTATACTTCGAACTGGTCCTCGTTGTTATGAGGGTCCCTCGGTACCCTGACATTTATGAGCCTCTGAAGCAGACGACTTTTGAAATCATAGTAGCAAATGTAGGAATTGCTCATAATGACAATTTATACATTTGTCACAATGATTTTAACTGTATTTAATAATCATACTATCATTTATAGAGATGTTATATATTTTGGACTTGATCATTTCAAAGTCGTCTGCTGCAGATTAATTATATGTGGGAAAAGGTTAATCCCTTTTCCACATAAAGGGGCAATGTGACAATGGGAGAAATTTCTCATTATAAAATGTTTCTTTAGTCAAATTGTCAAATGTGACCCGGAATTGTCGATGACACGGTCGAGTTCACTGTACAGCAATGATTTCAAAAGTAGACTTTTGAAGAATTCTTTTGACAAAATTATTAATTTCTCCTATTGTCACAATCTCTTCCACTTTATATAATTATTATGATTCAAAATTATGTTAGTTTTCAATCCTAAATATTTCTATTTAATTACTTCCTTTTTCCATATTGTATTTCATATCCCTTTCAAATCTTTCTTATTGTTCCTAGTTAATCCTTCTCAATATGTCAGATTGCATCTCTGACAGGAAATTGTCAATTATCTATGTTTTATTTGACAATCTATGCCAATTATAACCTTTATGTCATAAACATGTCACCAGCCTTTGATTTGAATGAGAGTGTGTTCACAGCTTTGCTCAAAGACTGTTGATCAGAAGTATATAACATGCAGACTCAAACTTCAAATGGCATTAATGCGAGGGTAAACAACGTTACCAAACAACAAATCAAAAGTCAGTTGTTCAAAGATACGTCTAATTGCTGTCAGTTTTCAATACGGAGAACCTGTTTGTTAACTATCAAAGTGCTGTTTCTGTCTAACCTTTGAATTACCACAGTGTCGTGACTAACTTCAGTACAAGTGACTAATTACTATTTGTGTAACAAATGTAAATATTAGTATTGGAGATCCAATATTTAATGAAAAAGGACAACCCTGGTGGAGAAGTATATTTGTTTTAACTTTTGTTTTGTGTTGAGCAATAATCATTCACTACCACACATATATTTGCAACACAAGAATTGGTTAGAGAATCTGGCTATAACACTTTTAAGCTGTCATAACATTTTCGGTGCCTCATGGTGTGATAATTCCCTAAAATGAAAAAAATGTACTATTGTGGTTGCCATCCAAGGTTTCATAGCTGTGGTCATTTAGCCAGGAGATTTTTCACATGTTTTCAAAGTCGCTTCCTGCAGATGTGTTGTATATTGGAAAGGGTTAGACTTATTAACTCTTGGCACGCTAGCGGCGGGTTGATGATGACATTTGCAAAAAGTTTGGATCCAGATCAGACATTGCAAAACTAGGGGACTGATCTGAATTCCAAAATGTTTTACATACAGATTCTAATTCAGTAAACATAAAGGGAAAGCAATTATTATTTAAATTTTGCAGATAACAATATAGCATACGAAAATAATTCAGAATGCTTAGAGTGAGGGTCGTCTGCTTTGTATTTCACCGGAATATGAAACATGTTCCCTGCTTCTCACCGCTTTCAACAGTATTTTAAATATATCCCTGCAACTCCTCTGTATAATACCAGTCATATCCCTGCATCTCACAGGTATATAACCACTCATATCCCTGCGTCTATTAGGGTATCCCAGCATCTCCTAGGTATATAATCAGTCATATCCCTGCGTCTATTGGGATATTTTACCAGTCATATCCCTGCATCTCCTAGGTATATAACCAGTCATATCCCTCTGTCTATTAAGGTATTTTACCAGTCATATCCCAGCATGTCCTAGGTAAATAACCAGTTATATCTCAGCATCTCCTAGGTAAATAACAAGTTATATCCCAGCATATCCTAGGTAAATAACCAGTTATATCACAGCATCTCCTAGGTAATTAACCAGTTATATCCCTGCGTCTATTAGGACATTTTATGAGTGATATCCCTTCATCTCCTAGGTAGATAACCAGTCATATCCCTGCGTATATTAAGATATATTACCAGTCATATCCCAGCATCTCCTAGATATATAACCAGTTATATCCCTGCATTTATTACGATATTTTACCTGTCATATCCCAGCATCTCCTAGGTATATAACCCGTCATATCCCTGCGTCTATTAGGACATTTTACCAGTCATATCCATGCATCTCCTAGCTATATAACGAGTGATATCCCTGCGTCTATTAGGATATTTTACCAGTCATTTCCCAGCATCTCCTAGGTATATAACCAGTCATATCCCTGCGTATATTAGGATATTTTGCTAGTCATATCCCAGCATGTCCTAGGTATATTACCAGTCATATCCCTGCATCTCCTAGGTATATAACCAGTCATATCCCTGCATCTCCTAGGTATATAACCAGTCATATCCTTGCGTCTATTAGGATATTTTACCAGTCATATCCCAGCATCTCCAATATATATAACCAGTCATATCCCTGCATCTATTAAGGTATTTTACCAGTCTATTACGTTTATTAAAAGTCATATCCCTGCATCTATTAGGATATTTTACCAGTCATATCCCTGCATCTATTAGAGTATTTTACCAGTCATATCCCTTTGTCTCCTATGTATATTACCAGTCATATCCCTGCATCGATTAGGTAATTGTATCAATCATGTCCATGCATCTCCTAGCTAAATAACCAGCCATATACCTGTGTCTATTTGGGAATTTTACCAGTCATATCCCTGTATCTATTAGAGTATTTTACCAGTCATACCCCTGCGTCTAATCGGGTATAACACCAGTCAAATCCCTGCATATCCTAGGTAAATAACCAGCATCTATTAGGGTATTTTACCTGTCATATCCCTGCGTCTCCTAAGTTTATCACCAGTCTAATAGATATATTACTAGTCATATCACTACGTCTCATTGGTTTTTTGTGCTTCACTCAACTTTCAGCAGTATTTCAATCATCTCCTCTGCATAATACCAGTAATATCCCTGCATCTATGAGGATATATTACCAGTCATATCCCAGCATCTCCTAGGTATAATACCAGTCATATCCCTGGGTATATAAGGGTATTTTACCAGTCATATACCTGCGTTTCCTAGGTATATAGCCATTCATATCCCTGCGTATATAAGGGTATTTTACCAGTCATATCCCTGCGTCTCCTAAGTATGATACCAGTGAATATCCCTGCATGTATAAGGGTATTTTATCAGTCATATCCCTGCATCTATTATGATATATTACAAGTTATATCCCAGCATCTCCTAGGTATATAGCCAGTCGTATCCCTGCATCTATTAGAATATATTATCAGTCATATCCCTGCATCTAATAGGTATATAGCCAGTCATATCCCTGTGTTTATTACGGTATTTTACCTGTCATATACCTGCGTCTCCTAGGTATGATACCAGTCATATCCCTGCGTATATTACAGTATTTTACCAGTCATATCCCATCATCTTATTGGTATATAACCAGTCTCCTAGGTATATTACTAGTCATATCACTCCATCTCCTTGGTATATTACCAGTGATATCCCCGTGTCTCCTAGGTCTATGACTGTGGTATATTACTGTGTCCATTAGGGTATATTACCAGTCATATCACTTGGTCTATTAGGGTATCTTACAAGTCATATCCCTGCGTCTATTAGAGTATTTGACTAATCATATCCCTGCGTCTGTTATGGTATTTAACCTGTCATATCCCTGCGTTTATTAGGGTATTTAACCAGTCATATCCCAGCATAACCTAGGTATATAGCCAGTCATATCCCTTCGTATATAAGGGTATTTTACCAGTCATATCCCTGCGTATATTATGGTATTTTACCAGTCATATCCCAGCATCTCACAGGTATATAACCAGTCTCCTAGGTATATTACTAGTCATATCACTCCATCTCCTTGGTATATTACCAGTGATATCCCGTGTCTCCTATGTCTATAACCAGTTAAATCCCTGCATCTCCTTGGTAAATTACCAGTCATGACTGTATTATATTACTGTATCCATTAGAGTATATTACGCGTCATATCGCTGGGTCTATTAAGGTATCTTACCTGTCATATCCCTGCGTCTATTAGCGTATTTGACCAGTCATATCCCTGCGTCTATTAGGGTATTTAACCTGTCATATCCCTGCATTTATTAGGGTATATTACCAGTCATATCCCAGCATCACCTAGGTATATAGCCAGTCATATCCCTTCGTATATAAGGGTATTTTACCTGTCATATCCCTGTGTATATAAGGGTATTTTACCAGTCATATCCCTGCGTATATTACGGTATTTTATCTGTCATATCCCAGCATCTCCTAGGAATATAATCAGTCATATCGCTGCGAATATAAGGGAACTTTACCTGTCCTATCCCTGCTTCTATTAGGGTATTTTACCTGTCATTTCGCAGTATGATACCAGTCATATCCCTCCGTTTATTAGGGTGTTTTACCTGTTATATCCCTGCGTCTCCTAAGTATGATACCAGTCATATGCCTGCGTCTATTAGGGCATTTTACCTGTCATATCCCAGCATCTCCTAGGTATAGTACCAGTCATATCCCTGCGTATATTACGTTATTTACCTGTCATATCCCTGCGTCTCCTAAGTATGATACCAGTCATATCTCTGCGTATATTAGTGTATTTTACCTGTGATATCCCAGCATCCCCTTGGTATATAGCCAGTCATATCCCTGTGTATATTAGGTTATTTTACCTGTCATATCCCTGCGTCTCCTAAGTATGATACCAGTCATATCCCTGCTTATATTACGGCATTTTATCTGTCATATCCCAGCATCTCCTAGGTATATAACCAGTCATATCCCTGCGTTTATTAGGGTATTTTACCTGTCATATCCCTGCGTCTCCTAAGTATGATACGAGTCATATCCCTGCATATATTAGGTTATTTTACCTGTCATATACCAGCATCTCCTAGGTATATAGCCAGTCATATCCCTGCGTCTATTAGAGTACTTTACCTGTCATATCCCTGCGTCTCCTAAGTATGATACTAGTCATATCCCTGTGTATATTAGGGCATTTTACCTTTCATATCCCAGCATCTCCTAGGTATATTAACAGTCATATCTCTGCATCTATTACGATATTTTACCAGTCATATCCCTGGGTCTATTTAGTTCATTATAAGTCATATCCCTTCATCTATTAGGGTGTTTTACCAGTCATATTCCTTTGTCTCCTAGGTATATTAGCAGTCAATCCCTGCATATATAAGGATATTTTACCAGTCATATCCCTGCGCCTTCTAGGTATATTTTCAGTCACATCCCTGCATTTATTATGGTATTTTACCAGTCATATCCCTGCATCTCCTAGCTAACTAACCAGTCATATCCCTGCGTCTATTCAGGTATTTTACCTGTCATATCCCTGTATATATTAAGGTACTTTACCACTCATATCCCAGTTTCTATTTGGGTATAACACCAGTCAAATCCCTGCATATTCTAGGTAAATAACCAGTCATATCCCTGCATATCCTAGGTTAATAACCAGTCATATCCCAGCGTCTATTAGGGTACTTTACCTGTCATATCCCTGCGTCTCATAAGTTAGCACCAGTCTCCTAGGTATGTTACCAGTCATATCACTCTGTCTTCTTGGTATATTACCAGTGATATCCCCGTGTGCCCTAGGTCTATAACCTGTCACATCCATGCATCTTCTTGGTATATTACCAGTCATTACCGTGGTATATTATTGTGTCTATTAGGGTATTTTACCAGTCATTGCCGTTGTTTCTTATTGTGTATAGTAGGATTCTATTACCGGTCATTACTCTGGTATATTAGTGTGTCTATCAGGGTATATTACCAGTCATTACCGTTGTATATTATTGTGTCTATTAGGGTATATTTCCAGTCATTACCATGGTATATTATTGTGTCTATAAGGGTATATTACCAGTCATTACCGTTGTTTCTTATTGTGTCTAGTAGGATATATTAACGGTCATTACTGTGGTATATTATTGTGTCTATCAGGGTATATTACCAGTCATTTCCTTGCGTCTATTAGGGTATTCTACCAGTCATATCCATGTGTCTATTAAGTTTGTAACCAGTCATATCTCTGCCTCTATTAGGGTATTTCATCAGTCATATATATGCCTGTATTAGGGTATATAACCAGGCATATCCCTGCCACTCCTAAGTATATTGCCAGTATTGCTGGCAAGCTTATCATGTCAGTATGCTATCCCCAAACCGCTGAGAGCCAAGGTGGGAAGCCACGAGTGACACTACTACCATTCTTTAAGTCTTGGTATGATCCTACCCAGGATGGACATCACAGAGGACTAGATAAGAGTGAGCGAACAAGTCTTTTCCCAACAATATCTATCTTATTACTCAACCCAAATCCTATGCCTGGGGTACTCAAAACAATCCCCAAGGACACGCCACCATAACCGTTGCGCCGCAACTGGAGATCGAACCTGGGACACCCGGTTCCAAAACCCCAACGCTAACCACTCGGCCATGGCGGATTCCTCTGACATTATTTGAGTGAAGGTTTATTTTATAGGTTTTTGTAACACTCCTTTCAGGGGACTAGATAAGGGTGAGTAAAAGGGCCTCCCACAATATTTGGTCTTATTACTTAACCATACCCTTTGTTGTGGGTCACTCACTGAGACGATTTTTTGAGTACCCACAACATAGGGTTTAAATGTCAACTAAGGATTTTAGAACATGAAAAATGCCCCTTATCCAAAGCTCTGCCATCAGGTCTTTTGCTCTCGAAGTTGATCGCATAACCACTGCATAACAGAGGCAATGCATTCTATGCAAGTCTTTAAAAATGGGAATGCAATTTTGAAACAAAGTTAAAATATTGTGGGAAATGGAATTTTGACATGATGAAGGATTATGTTCTTTGGATGTTGTGATACTCTGCCATATACAATTGCAGGATCAGATTTACTACCTACGGGCGCTAGAAATTGATATTGCTGTAGTTACCTATAACCGTTAGACATCCACCTCCAAAAGCAGTCCCGTAATCATTGGAGATGGCACACTGGACGCACAAATTCTCTAAAAGTTTTACATCCGGTATTGTCAATGTGGTTTTCTGGGAGTTGAACTTGTACCGGGAAACGTTGAAGTCACTTCCTCCAACTGGTCAAACATGAACAAAAAAAATTAAACCCCTTCCCAACTGCAAATGCTTCTTGACGCTATAGCGGCAGAAGACTTTTGAAAACATTCTTTGCCTACAATGTTTTCAATTCATTTAACAATGAGGCTATCTTTTATGGAGATTTTTCAGGTTTTTGCCACCATGTTTTCAAAGTCGTCTGCTGCAGATTTGTTGTTTGTGGGAAAGGGTTAATAGACTTTCCAACATACAACAAATCCGCAGCAGATGACTTGAAAAATCTTCATAAATGAGGTTAAATTATTAGATATAATTTATTTGAAAACGTTATGAGCAATTTCACCTTTTGCCACAATATATTTTCAAAAGTCGTCTGCTGCAGAGGCTTCAGAAAGTGTCTCTATGTGGAAAGGGGTTTGGATCCTTTCCCACATGCAGCAAAATCTTCAGCAGAAACTCTGAAAATGTCTTGGCAAAAAAGAAAAGTACTAGTTTAAATGTTTACTCATCTTTTGTTTCGATTCAGAAATATTCGAGGAAAGATTATGTTTTGTTTTAAACAGGTTTTACACACGTTTTCAACATTATTTCTGTTATATCATGGTGACTGTTCACTTATTAATGATCCCTGGCTAAACAGACATAACTAAAATAGGAACTGTGCCTTGCCGAAGGGCACTCCACCATGACCCGGGCGACTGGGGATCGATCCTGGTAAGACAGGATCCCAATCCCCCACGCTAATCACTGCGGATTCCAGAGGAAAATGTTCTATATTTGACAAATGTGAGTAACAGGAAAACACAATCACAATGCGTGTGCAACAGATGAAGAACCAGATCAACCACACAGACAACTTTTGAAAACATTGTGGCAAAAAGAGAATTTCTCATTTTTATTTGTTCTTTCATTTATATATAGCTTCTATATTTATGACTTAAGTAATAACCCACATATAGACGCTCTCTGTCACCTCTGCAGCAGCCGAATTTTGAAAAACATTGTGACAAAAGAGGAAATTGCTCAAAACAATGTATATGTTCATCCTTATATCTTAAACTGTAAATAACCATTCACTTTTCATTCATTTTGTTTGATTTTTTGTCTCTATACCCATTCACATGATGTTTTGTTTCATCATTTGTTTGTTCGCCATGTCTATGTATGTATAGTTGATTGTTATAAGTGTCTTTATGTAAATTTTCCAGAGGTGCACATGGAAGACTAGGTAAAACTCAAAAGGTACTGTCTCTATAAATAAAGTCTTTATTATTATAAAATTTACCACAATCGACTTCGTCGGTCCCATCACTGCAGTCTGCGATGTTATTGCACAGTTTCTTGGATTGTATGCATGAGTTATCTTTGATACACATGTAATCAGGCCAGTCACACAGGACTTTAATGCAGGTGTTAGCTTTAGGGATACATTCATTGTTGCAAAAGACCAGTCCCTCTGAACACGTTCCTGTCCAAAAAAAAATAAAAAAATAAAAAAATGAGAATTTATTTCATTATGGGCTTTATCCCTTTCCCTCATACGACAATTATGCAGCAGACGATTTTGAACATATTTTGTAAACAAATGGAAAATCTCAAAAATTGAATGGATAACCTATGCCTAAAAGTGGAAAACATTGTGGCAAAAGGAGAAATTGCTGGTTTTGAGCAATTTCTTCTTTTGTCACTATGTTTTCAAAAGGCCGTCTGCTGCAGGGGCATCAGAAAGTGTCTATATGAAATATGAAGGAAAGAGTTAACCCATTACTTCACAGGGCTTTTCATAAGCCGTCTGCCTTACAATCGTCAGACAATAAATTTCATCAAACTAGAAAACTGAAAGAATTATATTGATAAAGAGTTGAAAATATTGCAATACATGGTGAAATTGTTCGTTTTGAGCAATTTCACCTTTTATTGCAACGTTTTCAAAAGTTGTCTGCAGCAGCAGGCGTCAAATGTCGTCTGTGTGAAGTAATGGGTTAAGCCATTTTTATCCCTTTTTCCCACAAACAACAAATCGGCAGCAAACATCTTTGAAAAACATCTAGGCAAAATAATGGAAAATGCCCATGAATGAAGGTATAATAACTGAAACAAGAGGGCCATGATGGCCCTAGATCGCTCACCTGAATTATGCAATGTGATTTCTAATGCAAAACACATCAAGACAATTATTCTGACAAAGATTTAAAATGCAACCTCGAGGGTGTTAACAAAATTTGGCATAGTGACCTACTTTTTTTACCTGATATGACCCTTATTCGAACATGGACTAGATATCATCAAGACAAACTTTCTGACAAATATCAACATTCAAAGTTGAAAATGCGGCATCTACAGTGTTAACAATATTTTCTTTCAATTTTGCCTAGTGACTTACTCTTTTAACAGACATGACCAATATTCAAACTTGGCCTACATATCATCAAGACAAACATTCTGATAAAGATTTAACATGGTAGATTTAAAAATGCAGCATCCAGAGTGTTAACAAGATTTCCTGTCAATTTGGTCTAGTTTCTGACCCGAAATGACCCATATTCGAACTTGACCCAGATACGATTCAGAAAAACATCCTGACAAAATTTTAAGCAGCTGAAGCCACAAAATCGGCCTCAAGAGTGTCGACAAGATTTTCCATATTTTGACCTAGTGACCTAGTTTTTGACCCGGCATGACCTATATTCAAGCTTAGCCTAGATATCATTTAGATAAACATTCTAAAAAAATTGCGACTTCTACAGTGTTAACAAAATTTCCCTTCAATTTGGCCTAATGAACTAGTTTTTGACTCGATAAGACCCATATTCGAACTTGACCTAGATAGCAGTATGAAAACAATTCTGACGACATTTTAAACTGTTTATGCAAAATGAAGCCTGTAAAGTGTTAACACAGCAATTGTTGACAACACAAGGCAGACAGACACCGTACAAAATGTGATCCCAATAGCTCACCTTGAGCACTTCATGCGCAGGTGACCTAAAAAACTGAAAACGTTGTGACAAGGAGAAATTCATCATTGAGATTTTCCATGTTTTTGTCTTAATGCTTTCCAAGTCGTCTGCTGCAGATTTGTTGTATATTGGAATAAATATCTCAAATGCATGGTGACTAACCAAAATCCCCCCCTCACCCCCCAAAAAACAAGAGGTCCAAGAGGGCCATTATTGCTCCACTGCCATTAGGCAATAATTAAATCTCAAAAAAGCCCCGTCCCTGGTGGCCATGTTTTTTGACCAATCACCATGGCTTGAAGGAATCTCGTAGAGTGTCACTAATGGAACATTTCTGCAAAATTATTTAAAAACGGCCAAATAGTTTAGGAGAAGATTTTTAAAGTTTTCACTAAAGCCAATATAAGGCTAACAGCCCCGCCCCTGGCAGCTTTATTTTAAGACAAATCAACATGGCTTGGTGGAATCTGATAGTCACCGAAGAAATACTTCTACACAATTTTTTGAAAATCGGCCAGATACTTTCATCGGCGAAGATTTTGTAAGTTTTCACTATAGTCATATAAGGCAAAATAGCCCAACCCCCTGGCGGCAGTAGCTTTTGACCAATCCACATAGCTGCATTCTGATAGAAGTTCACCCTAGGAAAATTTCTACAAAATTATTTGAAAATCGCCCTCACACTTTCTGAGGAGAAGATTTTTTAAGTTCGCTATAGCCATATAAGTCAAAATAGCCCAGCCTCATGGCTGCAATAGTTTTTGACCAATCAACATGGCTTGAAGGAATCTGATAGAGGGCCTCTCAAGAAACAGTTCTACAAAATAATTTGAAAATCAGCCGAACACTTTTGAAAAAAAACTTTTTGAAGTTTTCACTATTGTTTTCTTTCGGTTGCCATGGAAACCAGAATTTTGCATGGATTCAAATAATTTGAAGGAATTTAGGAGAGGACATTGAGAGGATGCTCCCTATGAAGTTTCATCCCAATTGGACAATTTCGGAGAAGATTTTTTAAATTTGCACTATAGCCATATAAGGCGAAATAGCCCTGCCCCCTGGTGGCCATGTTTTTCAACCAATCAACATAGCTTGAAGGAATCTGATAGAGGGTCATCCAAGGAACATTTCTACAAAATTACTTGAAAATCGGCCTGACAGTTTCGGAGAAGAAGATTTGCTAAGTTTCACTATAGCCATATACCCTGTTTTTTAACCAATCAACATGGCTTGAAGGAATCTGATAGAGGATAACCCAAGGAACATTTATACAAAATTATTTGAAAATTTGCTTAACACTTTAGGAGCTGAAGATTTTTTAAGTTTTCACAATAGCCATATTAGGCAAAATATCGCCGTCCCTTGGCGGCCATGTTTTTCGACCAATCAACATTGAACTATTAAAAATAGGGTCAACCACAGAACATTTCTACAAAATTATTTGAAAATCGGACCAAGACTTTCGGAGAAGAAGATTTTTGAAGTTTTCACTACTTGTTTCTTTCCGTTGCAATGGAAACCAGAAATTTGCATGGATCCAAACAATTCGGAGGGATTTAGGAGAGGACATTGAGAGGATGCTTCCTATGAAGTTCCATCCCAATTGGCAAAGTGGTTATGGAGAAGTTGTTTGAGGTGAAAAGTTGACGCATGGTAGAGATCCAATAGATGATGCTACATATCAAATATCAAAGGCCTGGGCCTTCTACTTTTAGACAAGATGATTTTTTTAATTTGTTTCCCTTTATGAGTCTATGTAAAACAAGTGATGGAGGGGTCATTTTTTTCTACCCCAGGGCTTTAATTTGAACAATCTTGGTAGAGGATCACTAGATGATGCTACATAACAAATATCAAAGGCATGGAACCTTCTACTTTCAGACAAGAAGATTTTTTAAGTTTTGGTTAATTTCCCGTTTCGTGGCAACCACAGTTCTACATGGAATAGAATTCTTTGAACAGGTTTGAAAGAGATCCATCCAAGGAACATTCCTGTAAAATTATTTTGAATTTGGTTAATTGGTTTAGCAGGAGAAGTCGTTTGTAGGAAAATATGAACGGACGGACGACGCCGACGACCGACGGTCAGTGAGCGATCACAAAAGCTCACCTTGTACCTTGTGCATAGGTGAGCTAAAAAGAGGGCCATGATGGCCCTATATCACTCAACTGATTTAATAGAACTTAACTAGTTTTTACTCTATACATATGAGGAAAACAAGCAACCCCGCTGGCGGTCATGATTTACAACAGATTGAAATAATTTGAACAATCTTGGTAGAGAGTCCCCCAAGAAACATTTGTGCAACATCATTTTCAAATCGAACCAGTACTTTTGGAAAAGAAGATTTTTTAAAGTTGATGTAACTTTTCCCTTTTCTGATGCCACAGCAACCAAAGTTCTATATGGAATTGAATTCTTTGAACAGCTTCGAAAGAGGACCAACGCTTGATTGATTGATTGGGGTTTAACGACATTTTCAACAATTTTTCTGTCATATCACGGCGACTAGTTCACCTACTCATGCGTTTCCTGGTTTTCCCACACCAGTACACCACACAACATACTTTCCAAGCAACTGGCTGCTTTTCAACATAAACGGTTAAACAGCCCATTGATTGAAGACGAATGGCGCAGGTCACAATGACTTTTAGAGGACCACCGTAGGAACGTTACTGTGAAATTATTTTGAAATTGGTCCATTGGTTTAGGAGGAGACGTTGTTTGTAGGAAAAAGTCAACAGACAGACGGACGTCGGACGAAATGTGATCACAATAGCTCACCTCGCACTTTGTACACGATAAATACAAAGAAATGAAATATCTAAAGCTGATCAATATTTTTCCGTCTTTTTTGTTTGTTTTAATTGGGGTATGGGTGTTTGCCTTTAGCAAAATGGCAAACTAATGTTTCTTATATTCCTTTTGCCCACCAATGGTCAAATAATGTTTTATTGATGCCTCTTTCGCACACAATGGCCACACAATGTTTTAATAATGCCTCTTTCGCACACAATGGTCAAACAATGTTTTATTAATGCCTCTTTCGCAGACAAAGGCCAAATAATATTTTCTTTATACCTAGGCAGTTATATTCATCACTACCATCCGGACAGTCTGGTACGGCATCACATCTGTTAGATATTGATATACAGACAGGATATCCATTGCTACTGTTTTTATTATCACACTCAAATTTTGTTGGATGGCAACCTGCAAAAATAGAGTAGCCACAAATATATTTATAAGCAATATTGACTTAGCTCCAAAACTATAAAAGTTTAATCTGTGCTCAGAAAGTTTGCTCAAGTATCTGATGGTCAGAAGCAACTTCGCTCTCCAAATTCAACAATCAGAAGCCTTTTATGAGGTAAACAAGTACTAAGTATACCCCCTGGTGGCCATGTTTTTCATTTAATCAGAATAATTTGAAGAAATAACTATCTAATCAGCCCAGTGGTTATGACTTTGTACAAAAATATTTTTAAATTTTCACAATATAAAAAGATAAACGGCAAACAAGCTCAATTGGCGGCCATGTTTTTCAAGGTATCAGAACAATTTAAACAATCTTGGTAGAGGGTTATCAAAGGAACATAAATTTTGTGCGAAGATTTTTAAGTTTTTACTGTACCTATTAGGAATACACGTGATGGCCCTGGATCACTCACTTGACTCATGCAATGTGATTTGTCATGCCAACCACACAGTCAAGCACATTAACTAATTGTGTGGTCAGGTAAGCTAATACAAGAGGCCCAATAGGGCCAGTATCGCTCCGAAGAGCCCCATTCTCTGGAGGCCATGGTTTATTTTACCAATCACCATCGTTTAAAGGAATCTCCAGTGTCACCCAAGGAATATTTCTGCATTTTCTTTTTAAAATCAGCCAAATAGGATGGGAGGAGAAGATTTTTAAAGTTTTCACTAAAGCCAATATAAGGCCAACAGCCCCGCCCCACTGGCAGCCATATTTTAAGACCAATCAACATGGCCTGGTGGAATCCGAAAGAGAGTCACCCAAGGAATAATTCTACAAAATGATTTAATAATCAACAAGATACTTTCATTCGAGAAGATTTTTTAAGTTTTCAATACAGCCATATAAGGCGAAATAGTCCTACCCTCTGGCGGCAATGTTTTTCGATCAATCAACATAGCTTGACAAAATCTGATAGAGGGTCATCAAATGAACAATTCTTCAAAATTATTTGAAAATCATCCAACTATTTTAGGAGAAAAGGAATTTTAAAGAATTCTGCATGGATCCCAACAATTTGAAGGAATTCTAGTGAGGTCATTGAGAGGATTCTTTCCGTGAAGTGTCATCCCAATCGACCCACTGGTTACTGAGAAGAAGATGTTGACAGGCGACCGAAGACGGAAGACGGATAAAATGCGATCACAATTATTCACCTTGAGCACAAAATGGCGAAGCTGTTTAAGAGAAGTTGTTTGAAGCTAAATGTGAACAGACGGACGACAGACATTAAGTGATCATAACCCGCCTTTTGTGCTAAGGTGAGCTTAACAAGAGGGCCATGATGGCCCTGGAATCGCTAATCTGAAGATTTTTTTTTTTAGTTTTGTCCCAGCCCCTTGTGGCCATGTTTTTGATCAATCAATATTGCTTGAAGGAATCTGATAGAGGGTCAGCCAAGGTACATTTCTACAAAAACAAGAGGGCCATGATGGCCCTGGAATCGCTCACCTATTATTTTTCATTTTAGCAATATAAGCATCCCCTCCCCCCCCTGGCGGCCATAGTTTTCGACCACCCTAGGAACATTTCTACAAAATTATTTGAAAATCGGCCAGACACTTTTGGAGGAGAAGATTTTTTAAGTGTTTACTATAGGCATATAAGGCAAAATAGCCCTGGCCTCTTGTGGCCATGTCTTTCGACCAAACAACATGGCTTGAAGGAATCTGATAGTGGGTCATTAAGGAACATTTCTGCAAAATTATTTGAAAATCGGCCTGACACTTTCGGTGAAGAATATTTTTTAAGTTAACACTATAGCAATATAAGGCGAAATAGCCCCACCCCCTGGTGGCCATGTTTTTCAATCAATCAAATTGGCCTAAACTAATCTGATAGTGGGTCAATTAAGGAACATTTCTACAAAATTATTTGGAATCGGCCTGACACTTTCAGGAGAAGATATTTTAAGTTTTCACTATAACCACATAAGGCAAAACAGCCCCGTCCTTGGCGGCCAGGTTTTTCGACAAATCAGCATGGCTTGTAGGAATCTAATAGAGGGTCATCCAAGGAACATTTCTACAAAATAATTTGAAAATCTGCCAACAAGTTTGGGAGAAAAAGAATATTATTTTGTTTCCGTTTCGTTGCCAATGAAACCGAATTCTCCTTAATTCCCAAAGAATTTAAGGAATTCTGTTGAGGTCACTGAGAGGATGCTTTCTGTGAACCCGGCCGGGTAGCTCAATTGGTAGCGTATCTGACTCGTGATCTTGAGGTCACGGGTTCGATACCCGGTTGCGGCGACATTCTTTCGGGCGATGTTTTCCATTGCCTCTCACCTCTGATCTATGTGAGAAAGTAGTCAGTGACTTCTAAAGAATGTTGTGGAAGTACTGGTGTGGGAAAGCCAGGAAAACATGGGTAGGTGCACTGACCGCCGTGATATGACCAAAGCTGTTGAAAGCGGCGTTAAACTCCAAACAAACAAACAAAAGCTTTCTGTGAAGTTTCATCCAAATTGACCCACTGGTTACTGAGGAGAATATGTTGATTGACGCATGACTGACGTTCCCATGGAACATTTCTACAAGATTTTGTTTAGGTTTCCACTATAGGCATATAATGCAAAATAGCCCCGCACCCTGGCGGCCATGGTTTTTTATCATTCAACATGGCTTGGAGGAATCTGATAGAGGGTCACCAAAGGAACATTTCTACAACATTATTTGAAAATCAGCCAACGAGTTTGGCAGAAGAAGTGTTTTGCAAATTATTGCCATGTAAACCAGAATTCTGCATAGATCCCAATGATTATGCCACCAACTGACTTGTTCTCGTGTACATTCACATCTTCCGAGGCCACTACACCATTGACAATGTTTCTGAGAGAAGGATCTTCGCAGAAGGGTGTACATGTCACTAGTTTTGCATGGATTTTTGCCAGATCAGATGAATCTCTCTTGATCCTCGCTTCAGAAGATTCCTTGTGCTGCTCGCTTGTTGTGTAGGAGAGATTGTTGAACTCTTGCAGGGCATTGTTGTACTCTAATGTTACGGGTATCGACATTGTCCATAGCGAGCGTTGTTCTTCGGTCATCCCGCTTCCACAAGTCAAGCCTCCAGTACTCTTCAAATACCTCATCAGTGTTTGTTCGATTAGATGGTCAGAGCTCAGGCCAGCCCAAAACTGATTGGTGCGACGAACTACATGGAAGCCCTCCAAGAATTTTCTAAATACATCAGGATGTTTGGTTTCCAGTTTACTCATTTCTTCAAGATAGAAATGTGCGGATTTCAAGTAGTTGTAATGTCCAGCTGCTTCACATATGGGAAGGCAATCCGAAACAGCCTTTAAGTGCATTGTCCAAGATCCAGTGCGATCTGCTTTGATCAGAGCTCGTGCGATCTGTAACATCTCCTGATAATTCAGCCATAACTGACTCGTCTTTGACCTAGCACGAAGTTCAGCCTTCTTTTTGTCCATTTCATATTTGATTTTGGCAATTGTATCCGATGTAACAACACTCTCTACCGTCGTCTCGCCTGCCAACAAGGAAGTATATATATCCTCAGACTGATCAACCAGTGATGCAAACTCTGGATTTTTATTTACTATGGCTGACACAATCATGTGGTTAAGGCAGTTGTATACCAGCAGGTGACCGCGGAATGATCTTTGGACTGACTTCCCAGTCATCATATGTACAACAGCATTATCCCCATAAACCGCTTCCAAAATGTTTGTTGGTCCTGTGCCATCCATTAGTGTTCCTATGGCTCCGAGCAAATTCATGAATGTGTGAAAACAACCTAGCATCAGAACAATTTGTTTCAGATGGCTATTCTCTGGAGCATCTGTGATGATCTCAGCAGCCTTCCAATACAGCGGCTGGTCAACTGTTATGACCGGAGAAACGTGATGCTTGGTCGCCAGATTGTAAAGGAACTCCAAAGTAGACAGGATACATGTCTTGTCTCCAGGATACATGTCTATCATAGGCAAAACACAATGGAAGACTGGCCAGGGTGCTCATATCCCTGATGGATAGCGTGCATCATGCCTTGCCAATTAGGGATTTCCTGCTTGTAGCTGAACGACAGCTCCCATAGGATATCAACTCTCATGTCACACTCAATTAATGGAGGGAAACTGTCAAACTTGATATTGCGATGAGCATTGTTGGCAAAGCGATATTCAATGATATCAATTTTGGTCTTCTCTGTAATTTTCACTTCAGACATATTTCGCCTGGAAATGCTACAAATTGTCTTCTGACCAGGTGTTAAGGCAGCTACCATGCCCATCCCATGGAATGTCCCCTTGCCGTCAATTGTGATAATGTTGTGGTCAACATTGTCTCCAGCAAATAGTAAGCTCATGTTGAGAATATCTATGTCTTCACCTACCATATCTGGAGCAACACTATCAGCCGCATTCTTTTCAAATTGTAAAACTTCCCCATAGGATGAACAAAATCCCATCTCATTTAGAGTGTCTTCAAGAAATTTAGATCGATACAGATGATGCGTCTGAACGGCGAGCCCAACCTGCAATGGCGCGAGGACAGCTCGTGGTCTGACTGCCTGAATGATTGCTTGACCAATGCTTGCAACTTTGCGTTGAGTGTCTTTTCCCACAAACAGGTTACTAAGCAAGGTACGGAGCGTTTCTGGAATATACATCAGAGCAGCATCAAGTTTAATTGCCTCGGTACTTGGATACTGATCGGTGACAGATGGAACATTAGTTTTTATGTCACTCTTGATTAGTCTAGCTGCAATTTCAATAATTGCCCTCTTTTGTGATTCCTCGTCACCTTCCTGTGTTTTCTGGCTAAAGAATGACCTAAGTATCTGTGCAATTTTCTCCCTCATAGTCACAATGTCATTAAGACCTGTACCTTCTGCAATATAAATGGAGCTGCCATATCGTTTCTGTAACTTACTCTTTAGATACTGCTGGCCATATGGAAGAGAATCTTCTCCAGTGATGAACTCTTTCATTTTATCTCTCAGACCTGAAATCGTCTGTTGTTCTTCGTCATTATTCTCAAGATAGAAGCACATCTGAGAAAATGCTTGCTCTTGATCATCATTCGTTGGGCGCCCGGATTGTCTACGCTTTGGCTCATGTTCATTTCGAAACTGTGAGGGTATGTCACGCCCAGTTCGAAAATTGCAACTACATGAATGATGATACACGCAGTCGGCAGCGTGTAGATCTCCACCGTAGTATTCTATTCTACCTTTCACAATTAAATCCCAATTATCTGAACGAATATCGCAGCATTCCAATATTGCGTTTGAAAAGGTGTCAGTCTTTACACAGCTGACGTCTGGGCGTCCTGGCACGACAGTTGTCCCACAAAAAAAACAATCAGTTTTGCTATCAAAAGAGGGGTTTGTTTTTCCGTACCGTACCGATTGAGTTATTAAAATTTCCGGAGCCCTGATACATGATTATATATATGTGTACTCGAAAATTGTATAGGAATAGACACCACATTTCTACTATAATTAATTCGTGTCTTACAGGCATTTTAAGATTTTAGTGGACATCATGGACATCATGGAACTCATTTTAGCATCTCAGTCATTACCTGATTACTCATTGATAGTTTAACATACTTTATTATATTCCTTGACCCGCAAAACCTATGGATAGGCACCAGAATTTCTTGTCTATGGTAAACAGTAAATCATTTATAGGCAATTTAGGGTATTGGCATCCATCTTGGATGTCATTTGGGCAGCCATTTTGAATTTGTTGACTACCTCTATACTCGGGGACCTTCTTACATCACTTACTTAGGTTCTGACAACTAAACAATGAAGATAGATACCAAATGTATTACCCTAGTGTAAATACTAAAAAGCTTAACAATATTTTATGGCACTGGCGGCCATCTTGGACGCCATCTTGAAAAAAAGCTCTTTCCGGAAGTTGGATTTTCAAAGAAATTTTTTTAGTCATTGACTATACCCAATAGTAGTCAAAACCGTTGAAAAACCTTTTGTTGCAATTTTTTTGGGGTAAAGGTATTATTTGTCATATATTGACCCGACTACAACAATTTGAAGGAATTCTGGTCAGGTCATTGAGAGGATGCTTTTTGTGAAGTTTCATCCTAATTGACCAACTGCTTACAGAGGAAAAGATGCATGTTTTGTATTTTCAAAATTTCACTCAATAATATGTAACATCTCTATAAAGGAAAGTAGAATTTTTTAGTTGAAAGTAGTGGCAAAAGGATGAATCGCTTATTATAATTATTTCTCCTTTTGACACACCTTTTGCAGAAAACATGTGTTTGTATGTAGGAATAGTTTTAAACTAAATCACTTACCAACAACTGGTATTGCATTAACCATCCAAACAGGCGCCTTTTTATGGGCTTTATAGGACGAGGCCTCACAATAAAAGACTGCATCACTTTCCACGGGAGCATAAGTCTCCATCGGTGATTTTGAATTGATGAACTGTGGTGGTGCTGAAATAGATTATAATTATTTTATTGGGGTTTATGCAGTTTTCAAGATTAGTTCAGTTATATCACGGGGATAGTTCACTTATTCATGACCCCTGGGTAAACGAACCAGTACAAGGCTAGGAAAAGTGCCTTACCCAAGGACACGCCCCCATAACCGTTGCGCCATAACTGGAGATCGAACTTGGACACCGGTTCGAGCACCCCAATGCAATTCACACCGCCATGATGGATTCCTCTGAAACTAAAACTATCACTGCAGATGATAAATACGCTCAAAACAGCACCTTGACTTACACCATAACTTAATTAGTAAAAGGGCCAAAATCATGCAATTGTAACCCCTTTATGATATGCATATGTGCTCTTGCTATAGAAGCTTCATGTAAAATTGTATATAATGCCACCCAGTGGTTCGTATGAAATAGGCCGTACAAAATACCCCCTAAACAGCACCTAGACCTACACCATAACTTAATTAGTAAAAGGGCCATAACTGTAAAATATAATGCAATTGTAACCCCTTTAGGATTTGCACATCTCCTCTTGGTATAGAAGCTTCGTGTAAAATGTTATTGAATTCCACCCAGTGGTTTGTAAGAAATAGGCCGGGCAAAATCTGGCTTCCGACCGACCGACCGACAGACAGACTGCCCGACACAGTGACTCCTATATACCAACTCTTCTGCGAAGGGGGTATAATTATTTGAGTGAAGCTTTGTTTTATAGGTTTTGTAACACTACTTTCGAGAGGACTAGATAAGGGTGAGTAAAATTGGCCTTTTCTCCCCACAATATTTTGTCTTATTACTTAACCATACCCTATGGTTTGGGTATTCAAAGGAATCGACTCACTGAGACGCTTCTTTTGAGTACCACAAAATAGGTCTTGAGTGTACATAAGGATTTTAGAATAAGAAAAATACTAATACTTATATAGGTCTGCTATCATGTACCTGTTTAAAATTAACACTTTCTCTCATAAAGACGCTTTCTGACGCCTCTGCAGCAGACAGCATTTTGAAAACATGGCGACAAAAGAAGAAATTGCTCAAAAAAAGCAATTTCTCCTTTTGCCACAATGTTTTCAACTCTATTCAATTATTGTTCTTTCTTTTAAAGGGATTTACTGTGCTTTTGCCTTAGAAGTTTTCAAAGTTGTCTGCTGCAGATTTGTTGTATGTTGGAAAGGGTTAACAGCTGTATTACAGGATTTTCACGATATACTACCAATTCAACAAGAATGTTTATTCTATCATCAATCATTAAGCCTTTCCCTCATATATACCCTTTCTGACGCCTCTGCAGCAGACAGCTTTTTGAAAACTGTGATAAAAGAAGAAATTGCTCAAAACAAGCCATTTCACCTTCTGTCAAAATGTTTCTCCTCTTTTCGTCATAGGTTATCCATTCAATTATATAGATTTTCGTTTTTTTGACAAAATATGTTCAAAGTCGTCTGCTGCAGAAATGTTGTATGAGGGAAAGGGTTAAGGTATACATGGGATCCAGAGCTCTACGTTTTGTTCATTTTATTTGGGTTTTATGTCGATCTCTACATTATTTCAGTTATATCATGGTGAAAGTTCACTTATTCATGATCACTGGGTAAACAAGTACAGGTTCTAACCCCTTTCTTACTTGCAAAAGAATTTGGATGCAACTGCAGCAGATGATTTGTGACAACACTGTTGCAAAAGGTGATATTTCTCTTTATACCACTGTACTCAATTATAATACTATCATAGATATTTTCTGTATGTTCCCCAGATGTTTTCCCAAATGATCTGCTGTAGATGTGTTGTATGCGGAAAAGGGTAAATCAACTAAGCTATGAACTTACAAGTGATGGAAAGTTTCACAATTCCCTGGTCTGAACTTTTGCCAACAGAACCTATACACTTGTAGGCTCCTTCATGGGTTACATTTGCTTTTGAAATCATGTATTTGGTGACAGATGTACTATCATTTTTATTTAACCAATTACCTTTCAAGTACCATTTAACTTTCAATTTTTCTCTGAAAAGAAAAAAGATACAAGAGTTTTCAAAGGTACGCATATGTTGCATGCCAATAAACAATATCTAGAACCAAGTTCAAAGTATTTACATCCTTTAATACTTGCAATGATGAGCAATTTCCCTTTTTACCACAATGTGTTCAACTCTATTTAATGATTAACCCTTTTCCTCATATATACACTTTCTGACGCCTCCGCAGCAGACGGCTTTTTGAAAACATAGTGACAAATGAAGAAATTACACAAAACATGCAATTTCTCCCTTTGTCACAATGTTTTCCACTTTTAGTCATAGGTTATTCATATAATTATAGAAATTTTCCATTATTTGACAAAATATGTTCAAAGTCTTCTGCTGCAGAATTGTCGTATGACGGAAAGGGTTAAACTCTCATTAATGGAGATATTTCACATTTTTGCCAATATGCTTTCATAGTTGTCTGCTGCAGATTTGTGGGAAAGGGTTAAAGGTGCTGAACTCTAGATTATAGATAGCATAGTTAAAGTTTTAGAAATGTTCAAAAGTTGTCTTGTAATATTAGAATCATACTTCTGAGATCAATTTAGTGTAATAATTTCACTTTTCAGTAAAATAAAAAAAACATCTAAATATTGATTGTTTATGCTTCATTTTTACTGGGTAAGCCAATTTGTGTACATTTGCATTGACTTCAATTGACTGTTTTTTGTTTAATATTTACTGCCAAAATAGTTTTGATTAGCAATATTTGCAGAAGTTTAAACATTTCAAAATGTTAACCTCCATCTGGAGATCAGCACTTAAACCCTTCCCTACATAAAACAAATCTGCAGCAGTCGACATTAAACACATATTGGGAAAATATGGAAAATCTCTGTAAATGAGAGTGTATCAAAAAGATGTTTGTCAAACATTATGCCAGAGATTTTTTCAAGTCTTCTGCTTCAGAAGGAATCAGAAAATGTCTGTTTATCGAAAAGGGTTTATTAAGCTGGAGTGCCTAAGGTAATCCTTATTGGAAATGATGATGAGTTTTAGTCCTGGTGCAAGAAATTCATCAAATTGCCAGTTTCTTATATTTTTCTTATATGTTTGTTCAACAGCCGAGTATTCTTAATATCTCATTGTTTAGTTTATTTTTATTTTATTGGTGTTTTATGCTGTTTTCAACATTAATTCAGTTATATCACTGAGACAGTTCAAGAGCACTCCACCATGGCTGCCGTGTCGCAACTAGTCATCAACCTGGGACAAGATGCATACACATTTTGCTACAGAGTTGTTGTTTTTTCCCCATCAATTCAGTAATTATACTTTCATTTACAAGATGTTCTATATGTTTGCAGAGATGAATTTATGCAGGGAAACAGTCGAATCAAAACAAATAATTACTGTGTTGTGCTGTAGTAAGAAAAGATACAAATAAGGACTGCATCTTTACCAGCCATGACCACAACATTCTCGATGAACCGAAGATCCGGTGCGATGTCCGAATTAACTGAACCTGAAATGAGACCAATTTAGACATTAACCCTTTCCCTCACATAGACGCTATCCGACGTCTCTGCAGCAGACTATTTTTTTAAAACATTATGGCAAAAGAAGAAATTGCTCATGAGTCCTTTTGCCGCAATGTTTTCCACTTTTAGTCATTGGTTTTCCATTCAATTATAGAGATTATTTTTTTTTTACAAAATATGTTCAAAGTAGTCTGCTGCAGATTTGTTGTATGTGGGAAGGGTTAGCATTTGACACAGATTTATAAACTTTCTGACACTCCTGCAGCAGATGACTTTTGAAAACATTGTGACAAATGTATAAATTGCTCATTATGAGGAATTTCTCCTTTTTGTAACAATAATGTTTTCAAATTTGTCTCCTGCAGATTTATCATATATTGGAAAGGGATAAAACAAGATTATATCAAAATGCTGATATGATATAAACAATTAACTGATGTTGTGTGGGCAATACAAAAAAATCCACATTTTCAATGATTATTCTTTCATTTACAGCAATATTTTCATTTTCAGTCTTCTGCAGATTTTGTGTATGTGCAAAAGGCCTATACACAGAACAACCCTTTTAGACCTAGCTATAATATGGATATTGGGACATTGGCATTATCCATTTAAAGTCAAGACATTTGACCTTGAAGAATTATTATCCCTTGTGATTTAATACATCAATAACACACTTGTACATACTTTTTTAACATGTACTTGACCTATTCTAACCTGCTGATGCACTTTGTCACATCTGCAGCAGATGATTTTTAAAAACATTGAGACAAAAGAAGAAATTGCTCAGAATCAGCAATTTCACCTTTTGCCACAACATTTTCAATTCTATTGTCGCAGAGCGAATGCCAACGAACATTACTAAATAATTATTAAAGCCAGAGTTATCTGACTTGTGTATTGTTCCTAGGAACATGTGTGCCAAGTTTCATTTAAAAATGATGAACAGTTTTTGAGATATGATGTAAGGTTAAAGTTTTGTGCGACGACGATGCCAATGATATCACAATAGCCCTTTCCCTCACACGACAATTCTGCAGCAGACGACTTTGAACGTATTTTTTCAAAACATAGAAAATCTCTATAATTGAATGGATAACCTATGACAAAAAGTGGAAAACATTGTGGCAAAAGGAGAAATTGCACGTTTTGTGCAATTTCTTCTTTTGTCACTATGTTTTCAAAAAGCCGTCTGCTGCAGAGGCATGAAAAAGCGTCTATATGAGGGAAAGGGATAGCCAGACTTTTTTTTCTTCGAAAAACAGACAAGCCAAAAATCACTCAGGATACAATTCTAATATCCAAAGTACAATGGTAAATCGAGGGCTTCAAGCAAAACGGTTGTAATTACTCCTTGTTCAAGATGTAGTTACAACAGTTTTGCATGAAACCATCGAAATGTCCTCCATTATGTTTTGTAGTCAGTCAAACGTATGATGGTAACCCTTCCCAACAAACAGCAAATCAGCAGCAGACGACCTTGAAATCATCTGGATAAAACCTTAGAAAATCTCTTTATAAAAAAGTGTTGTTTTTGTATTTAGTTTAAAACATTGTAACAAAAAAGAGAATTGCTCATATTGAGCAATTTCTCTTTTTATCCCAATGTTTTCAAAAGCAGTCGGCTAGCCACAACCCCATCTCTCCAGTTACACAATAAATGTTATGGTGTGGGTACTCACAAATGTGTTTTTACCCATCTCTAGTTGTTAGTCGCTTTCTTCTGCCTCTGTAGCAGACGTTTTTTGAAAAATTAATTTCTTTTAATAAGTTTAAAAAAGAATCTCCTTAGAAACATTCCTGTGAAATTGATATTGGCATAACGGGTTAGGAGATGCCATTTACCCCTTATCTAAAGCTCCGATTGATTGATTGTTTGGTGTTTTACACTGCTTTCAACAATGTTTCAGTTCTATCATGGCGTTTCCTGGGTACGTTACCAGTACTACTTGTCCATTTATACTGACTCCAGCCAGTCAATCGAAATGCTATCTCTGCAACCCTGAGCTTGACCCGCCATGGAGGGCATCCATTAATACCATTTCAACGTATTAGAGGGAACCAGCAACTTACCATCATTTACACGGACGTCTTGTTTTTGATTATTCCAAATGTCAATACCGATAAAACTGTTCGCATAACCACAAGTGTAGAGTTTAGCATCACTGTTTTCTACCCACAGAAAGTGAAGGTTGCCTAAGGATGAATAAATACATGTGTTTTATGGTGCATCAACTACCAAGGTCAATTAGCGTGGGTACAGAGGACTAGATAAGAAGGGAGTGAACAGGTCTTTTTCCACAATATCTCTCTTATTGTACAATCAAATACTATAATATGGGTACTCAAAAAAGAAGAGGATTCTTTTGAGTACCCACAACATAGGATTTGAATGTCAAATAAGCATTTTAGAACATGAAACTTTCACCTTATCTAGAGCTCTGGTGTGCATTTAAAATAAAACATAAGTAGCGTTACTCTAATATCAACTAGAACTGTGAGTGAACAAAAGGATACCCCCCGTCCCGCGCTTACAAGACATATGGACAAACGGACAGATATATTTTCGACCGGGATAATATTACTTCGTGCACATCCTCAGGTTGTGTACTGCAACTGTCTAAAGTTTCATCAGAATCGGTCTAGCCGTTCAGGAGGAGTTGCGCTTACAAGACATATGGACAGACAGACGGACGCATGGACGGACGGATGGACGGAGGGACAGGGTGATTCCTATATACCCCCACAACTTGTTTGTGGGGGTATAAATATGTTGGTTAAAAAAAGATAGGGTGAAATGATATGACAGAAAAAAAGTCTGTATGCAATATGAATCAAATGTATATGATGTAAATATAAATAAGAACGAATATATATGTGACTGAGATGAAATAGATAGTAAGAAGTTTCAAAGGTATTATAAAGTGCAATAAACCTTTTAAAAGAAAGTTATAACATGAACTAGGACAGTGTTAACCATTTCCGACCTGCAGACATTTTACACCGCTTTCAACATTTTTCAGTTATAGCCTGCATTTCCTAGGCGAGTTACCAGTATTGCTGGTACGTTTAGCTTGACACAAGCCAGTCAGGTGTAACCCCGCAATCCTGAGGGCCAATTTTAAAAGTATTTAGTATGACCCGACCCATAACGGTGACACGACTCGGGCTGTATTTAGAATGATTACCTGCGCAATACAAATATGTAACAATTAAAATAACTTTCCCGCTTGCAGACGTATTTTAATCAATGCATCTGAAGCAGACAACTTGTTTACACCAATATTTTCAAATATGTTCAATCATAATATACATGTACTTTCTTTAATTATGATTTTCCATACTTTGGTATAGATGTTTTCAAAGTCTTCTGGTGCAGATTCTATTTGTATGTCAAAAAGAACACAATCAGAGATCCGGATAAGGAGGTGTATACAGCTCTTTTCCCCACATTATCTCTCTTATCATCCAAAATAACTTTTATCTAGAGCTCTGGACATAATAATATACAAAACATTTCAGTGCAGCAGAAAGCTGCATATTTTGCGTAACAACGCATTCAAATCAGTGCATAACTAGAAATATCACTGAAGGTAATGAATACCCCCAGCTGGTGCCTGACAATATACATATGTATGAGAAATTCAAGGGGCTATAACTCATTTAAAAACAAGAGGGCCATGAGGCCTTGGAATCGCTCACCTGAGAATGGGCTATTTAAGACTTAACTCTTTCAGCGCCAATGGCAATATCATCAAGACAAAATTTCAAGCTCCTCAAGTCAAAAATGCAATCTCTATAGTGTTAACTAGATTGTTCTACAATTTGGTCTTGTGAGCTAGTTGTCGACCTGACCTGACCTGACCCATATTGGAACAGGACCTAGATATCACTAAGACGAACATTCTGACAAAGTTTCAACATGCTCAAGCCAAAAATGTGGCTTCCAGAGTGTTAACAAGACTTTCCTTAAATTTGGCCTAGTGACCTATTTTTTGACTGGTCATGACCTGTATTCGAACTTGGCCTAGATATCACTAAGACAAACATTCCGTCATAGTTTGATCATGCTCAAATGTGGCTTCTAAGTGTTAACAAGATTTTGATCGGACATAACCAATATTCACACTTGGTCTAGATATCATCAAGACAAGCTTTCTGACAAGGTTTCAACATGCTCAAATTAAAAATGCGGCTTCCAGAGTGTTAACAAGCTTTTCCTTCAATTTGGCCAAGTGACCTAGTATTTGACCCGACATGACCCATATTCGAACTTGACCTAGCTATTACTAAGACATATTTACCGACATAGTTTCAACATGCTCAAGCCAAAAATGTGACTTCCAAAGTGTTAACAAGATTTTTTCTTAAATTTGGCCATGTGACATAGTTTTTGACCGGACATGACCCATATTCAAACTTATATAGATATAGCCTAGATATCATCAAGACAAACTTTCTGACAAAGTTTCAACATGCACAAGTTTAAAATGTGGCTTCCAGAGTGTTAAGATTTTCATTAAATTTGGCCTAGTGACCTAGTGTTTGACCCGCCATGACCCAGTATCAAACTTGGCCTAGATTTGATGGAGATATATGCTCTGATAAACTTTCATGAAGATTGGATGCAAAATGTAGCCTCTAGAGTGTTAACAAGCAAATGTTGACAACGGACGACGCACGAATGACAACAACTCACCTTAAGCACTTCGTGCTCTGGTGAGCTAATAATTCCAGTGCAACACGCCGACAATATGCACAACTAGGCTTGGTATCAATCATTCTTGTGCAGCTATATTGAATTCTGACCAAGGGTTGCTGAGAAATAGTATTCACAAGAAATGTCCACAGACCAACGGACCGTCAAACATATACTATGTATCTGGGGGTATAACAAAATTGAATACCAAATTCATTCTTCAAAACCTGCATATCAAATAGTTACGTCCCAACAATACTCAAATTCATTCAATATTGACTGCATATTGACTTTCTTCTATGTCATGATCTTGTATAAATTCTGTATACAGAAATATGCTACTGTAGCCAACCGATGGGTTGCACTGGTCACATGATCAGCATAGTCACATACGAATTGAGCAATTTATAAACTACCAATTGTTTGACGGTTCATTATGAAAACATTGCGATTTGGATGATTACTCTATTTAAATCATCAGGCAAAAAGAAACAAGAGGGCCATGATGGCCCTGAATCGCTCACCTGATTCTTTTGTTTCACTTTAGCTATATAAGCCCCGCCCCCTGGCGGCCATAGTTTCCGACCAATCAACTTGGCTTGAAGGAATCTGATAGAGGGTCACTTAAGGAATATTTCTACAAAATTATTTGAAAATCGGCCTGACACTTTTGGAGAGAAGATTTTTTAAGATTTCACTATAGCCATAAAAGGTTAAAATAGCCCCATCCCCCTGGAGGCCATGTTTTTCGAACAATCAACATGGCTTGAAGGAATCTGATAGAGGGTCAATCAAGGAACATTTCTACAAAATTATTTGAAAATAGGTCCGACACTTTCAGAGTAGAAGATTTTTTAAGGTTTCACTATAGCCATATAAGGCAAAATAGCCCCGCCCCCCTGGCGGCCATGTTTTTCGAGCAATCAACATGGTTTGAAGAAATCCGATAGAGGGTCATCCAAGGAGTATATCACTATAGCCATATTAGGCAAAATAGCCCTGCCCACTGGCGGCCATTTTTTGACCAATCAACATGCCTTGAAGGAATCTGATAGTGGGTCACTTAAGGAACATTTCTACAAAATTATTTGAAAATCGGCCTGACACTTTCGGAAAAGATTTTTTAAGTTTTCACTATAGCCATATAAGGCAAAATAGCCACGCCCCCCTGGTGGTCATCCTTTTCGACCAATCAACATGGCTTGAAGGAATCTGATAGAGGGTCATCCAGGGAACATTTCTACAAAATAATTAAAAAATCGGCCTGACACTTTCGGAGGAGAAGATTTTTTAAGTTTTCACTATAGCCATATAAGGCAAAATAGCCCCGCCCCCCCTGACGGCCATGTTTTTCGACCAATCAACATGGCTTGAAGGAATCTGAAACTGGGTCACTTAAGAAACATTTCTACAAAATTATTTGAAAATCGGCCTGACACTTTCGGAAAAGAAGATTTTTTAAGTTTTCACTATTTTTTTCCGTTTCGATGCCATGGTAACCAGAATTCTGCATGGATCCCAACAAATTTAAGGAATTCTGGTGAGGACATTGAGAGGATGCTTTCTGTGAAGTTTCATCCCAGTTGACCCACCGGTTACAGAGGAGAAAATGTTGACGGACGACGGACGCCGGACATAGGGCGATCACAATAACTCACCTTGAGCACGTCGTGCACAGGTGAGCTAAAAAGTGAAAAAAGAGTTTTTTGAGTGCTTTAGACAAATTAGTTGTAAAATATCAAAGGGCTTTTAATCCGTGTAAAATGTCACTGTTATGCCTAATTCCAACACGAAGCTGTTGAGAAAAAAAAATGAACAACACAGTGACTGTAACTTTGCCGAAATTAACAAGAGAAAGATTATTCCTACCATAAGGATCGTAGATTATTCTATCGCCTTCAGATATTACCACCTCTTGTGTTGCCTGAAAAAGACAAGAGGCCTGCATCACTCACTTGCAGACGTATTTTGATGCATCTGAAGCAGACAACTTTTAGCAACAATATTTTCAAATACATTCAATCATAATATACATGTACTTTCGTTAATAATGATTCTCAATACTTTGATATAGATGGTTTTACTACACCATGACCGCAGAACTGGGGATCAAAGCGGATCCCCAAAACTAAGCACTCGCCCTCTAGAAATTCCCTTCCTCAATCAGACAAAATTGGACTCCAATGCCGCAAGCCAAGTATGAATAGGAAACATTGTTCATCATGACCAAATTATCCATTTCCCACAATATTTTCAACACTTCAACATAATTATATTTTAAACTTCACATACTTTTCGTCTGATATTTTCAAAGCAGAAACTTTTTACATTAACCCTTGTGAAAATACCCTTAGCCCTTTCCCTAGAACAGCTGATTTCTAAATCCTCTGCAGCAGACGCCGTTTCAAAACATTGTGTGAAAAGCAGAAATTGCTCATCCTTTTTCACAATGTTTTCTACTCTTGTTCAATAATCATACTTTCATACATACATATTTTTGCATATTTTTGCCAATATGTCATCTGCTGCAGATTTGTTGTATGTGACTATCAGGGATTATCAGGGTCAGGACCTACCGTACGCCCGCTTTACCATAGGGCTTTTGCATCAGGTATACTCGTAGGCATATTGGAACACGGCATTTTGAAATATTTAGTGGCGGCCACATTCACAGATATCACCGCATCTTGACCTGCAATGTCTGGATAGATATCAAACCCTGAAAGAGATTTATTTTTATTTTATTTGTTTGGTGTTTGACGCAACTTTCAACAATGTTTTTCAGTTATATCACGGCAGTTCCTTGGTTAGATGCCAGTACTACTGGTCTATTTATCCTGACACAAGCCAGTCAATCGTAATACTAACCCCACAACTCTGAGCGTCTAGGAGGGCCATTTTTAAATTTGATGGAACTAGAACTATCACTGAAGATGATAAATACCCCCCAAAACAGCACCGTGACCTACACCATAACTTTAGTAAAAGTCCCATAACTCTGTAAAATAACATGTAATTGTAAGACCTTTAGGATATGCACATCTTCTCTTGGTATAGAAGCTTCATGTAAAATGTTATTGAATTCCACCCAGTGGTTTGTATGAAATAGGCCTGACAACATATGGCTTCCGACCGACAGCCCGATACAGTGACTCCTATATGGGGTACCCCCTCTTCTTCGAAGGGGGTATAATGACCCGGCCAGGGATCGAACCCCTTGAGTTGATGGCCCATATCATTACAAATTAAGCTATTATGACTGGAATCATTAACCCTCATTAACACATTTGGAAAGTCATAAAGGTTGACCTAAGAAATTAATTAATTAAATTACACTGTAATTACACTGGTCTATCTTCTGAAGTCTCAAAATGACATTCCATCATTTTTCGAGAATAGCTCATGTTTATATTTTAGATTTTTAAGGACCACAAAGGTTATTTCATGGATATAATTGAGATTCTCAAGAACCAAAAATATGACAAATATGATGGATTCATCAACCCTTTCCCACTTGCAGAAGCATTTTGACGATTTGCAGCAGATTAAAGTTCAAAACATCACAAGGAGAAATTCCTATTTTGGCCAAAATGTTTTCATTTCTATTCAGAGTCTTTGAAGTATCGTTTTTGCTGAATTATCCTGAAATCAGACAAGCTCCTTTTAATGAATAAAATTTTAAAGTTCTGTCATTTTGCTCTTTTTCTTTATGTATGTGGAAAAGGGTGCCTGGCTGCCATGCTTTTTTAACTTGCCAAATTATCTTTAAACTTGAAAATGTCATGAAAAACAGACAAACTTTCAGAGTAGAAGAGTTCTTGAGTTTGTCAATTCACCCCATTTTTATGCTACGTCAGGGTGGCCAAGTTATTCAATCATTTTATATCGCTTGAATACCTTTTGTCGAGTGGGCGAGTAGGATTTGCTTGCCTTATCTTCAAAAAAAAAGGGCCATGATGGCCCTGGATCGCTCACCTGATTTTGTTTTTCACTTTAGCTATATAAGCCCCGCCCCCTGGCGGCCATAGTTTCCGACCAATCAACTTGGCTTGAAGGAATCTGATAGAGGGTCAATCAAGGAACATTTCTATAATATTATTTGAAAATCGGCCTGACACTTTTGGAGTAGATGATTTTTTAAGTTTTCACTATAACCATATGATGCAAAATAGCCATGCCCACTGGCGGCCATGTTTTTAGACCAATCAACATGGCTTGAAGGAATCTGATAGTGGGTCACTTAAGAAACATTTCTACAAAATTATTTGAAAATCGGCCTGACACTTTTGGAGAAGAAGATTTTTTAAGATTTCACTATAGCCATAAAAGGTTAAAATAGCCCCGCCCACCTGGCGGCCATGTTTTTCGAACAATCAACATGGCTTGAAGGAATCTGATAGAAGGTCAATCAAGGAACATTTCTACAAAATTATTTGAAAATAGGTCCGACACTTTCAGAGTTGAAGATTGTTTAAGGTTTCACTATAGCCATATAAGGCAAAATAGCCCAGCCCCCCCTGTCGGCCATGTTTTTCGGGCAATCAACATGGCTTGAAGGAATCTGATAGAGGGTCATCCAAGGAGCATTTCTACAAAATTATTTGAAAATCTGCCAACCAGTTTGGGAGAAGAAGATTTTTAAAGTTATCACACTATAGCCATATTTGGCAAAATAGCCCTGACCACTGGCGGCCATTTTTTTGACCAATCAACATGCATTGAAGGAATCTGATAGTGGGTCACTTAAGAAACATTTCATGGTCATGTTTTTCGACCAATCAACATGGCTTGAAGGAATCTGATAGAAGGTCATCCAGGGAACATTTCTACAAAATGTTTGAAAATCGGCCTGACACTTTCGGAGGAGAAGATTTTTTAAGTTTTCACTATAGCCATATAAGGCAAAATAGCCCCGCCACCCCTGGCGGTCATGTTTTTCGACCAATCAACATGGCTTGAAGGAATCTGAAAGTGGGTCACTTATGGAACATTTCTACAAAATTATTTGAAAATCGGCTTGACACTTTCGGAGAAGAAGATATTTTAAGTTTTCACTAGTTTTTATCGTTTCGTTGCCAAGGCAACCAGAATTCTGCATGGATCCCAACATTTTTAAGGAATTCTGATGAGGACATTGAGAGGATGCTTTCTGTGAAGTTTCATCCCAGTTGACCCACCGGTTACAGAGGAGAAATGCTGACGGACGACGGACGCCGGACATAGTGCGATCACAATAACTCACTTTGAGCACTTCGTGCACAGGTGAGCTAAAAAACAAGCTAAAAAGTTATATTTTACATTTACACTTACTTGCAATTTTGACTTGAAGATAAGGTGTCATCGATGTGCCTTGACTATTCCTTGCGACACATTGAAAGAGCCCTTCATGTTGTTGGAGAAAACCTTCTCCAAGGGTTAATGTTCCCGTTTGCGTATTATACTTGAAGACATTTTGTGTCATTCTTAATAAATCGCCATTTTTATACCACTGATAGCTGAAGAATATGTAGAAAAAAGTGCATTAACCCTTAAAACCCCCATCCAAGGGTCAATGTTCCAGATTGCGTATTATACTCAACGGCATTTGTTTCATTCTTAATAAATCACCATTTATATACCACTGATAGCTGAATAATGTGTAGAAAATAGTGCAATAACCCTTTCCCACATACAACAAATCTGCAGCAGATGACTTGGAAATCATCTTTCAAATATATGGAAAAATCTCTATAAATAAAACATTAAATATTGAATGTAGTTAAAAATATTGTTGCAAAAGGAAAAATTGCACATCTTGAGCAATAATATCTTCATTTGTCACAATGTTTTCAAAAGGTCGTCTGCTGCAGAGGCATCTGAAAGTGTCTATATGTGGGTAAAGGATATGACAAATTGCTCATTCTACATGTTTAGTTAAATTCTTAAATACCATTTAATGCTATTAACCCTCTTTTTTGCAACTTAACCCTTTCCCTCATACGACAATTCTGCAGCAGACAACTTTGAACATATTTTGTCAAAAAATAGAAAATCTCTATAAATGAATGGATAACCTATGACTAAAAGTTGAAAACATTGTGGCAAAAGGAGAAATTGCTTGTTTTGAGCAATTTCTTCTTTTGTCAGTATGTTTTCAAAAAGCTGTCTGCTGCAGAGGCATCAAACAGTGTCTACATGAAGGAAAGGGTTAAAGACAAGATGCCCAAGAGGGCCAGTATCGCTCCACGGCCATTAGGCAAACATTAAATCACCAAACAGCCTGATGGCCATGTTTTTGACCAATCAACATGACTTGAAGGAATCTGATAGAGGGTCACCCTAAGAACATTTCTACAAAATTATTTGAAAATCAGCCCCAAACTTTCGGAGGAGAAGATTTTTAAAGTTTAAACTATAGCCATATAAGGCAAAATAGCCCCTCCCCCTGGCGACCATGTTTTTTGACCAATCAAAATTTCTTGAAGGAATCTGATAAGAGGGTCACCCAAGGAACATTTTTACAAAATTATTTGAAAATCGGCCTTACATTTTCGGAGTAGAAGGAGAAGATTTTTTAAGTTTTCACTATAGCCATATAAGGCAAAATAGCCCCACCCTCTGGCGGCCATGTTTTTCGACTAATCAACATGGCTTGAAGGAATCTGATAGAGGGTCTCGCAAGGAACATTTCTACAAAATTATTTGAAAATCGGCCGGACATTTTCGGAGAAGAAGATTTTTTAAGTGTTCACTATAGCCATATAAGGCAAAGTAGCCCCGCCCTCTGGCGGTCATGTTTTTCGACCAATCAAAATGGCTTGAAGGAATCTGATAGAGGGTCTCCCAAGGAATATGTCTACAAAAAGAATTGACAATTGGCCTGACACTTTCGGAGGAGAAGATTTTTTAAGTTTTCACTATAGCTATATAAGGCAAAATAGCCCCGCCCCCTGGCGGCCATGTTTTTCGACCAATCAACATTTCTTGAAAGAATCTGATAGAGGGTCACCCAAGGAACATTTTTACAAAATTATTTGAAAATCAGCCCTACACTTTCAGAGAAGAAGATTTTTTAAGTTTTCACTATTTTTTTCTTTTGGTTGCCATGGAAACCAGAATTCTGGATGGATCAAACAAAATTGAAAGAGTCTAGGAGAGGACATTGAGAGGATGCTTCCTATGAAGTTTCAACCAAATTGGCTAAGTGGTTTTTTATTTATTAATTTATTTATTTATTGGGGTTTTACGCCGCTTTCAACAATGTTTCAGTTATATCACGGCGACAGTTCACTTATTCATGGGCTAAGTGGCTAGGGAGGAGAAGTCGTTTAAAGGAAAAAGTTAACTAACGCACGCACGCAGGACAATTCGCCATGACATAAGCCCGACTGGCTTTCAGCCAGTGGAGCTAATGATGTTTGCTGAATTAAATTAAATCTGCATTAAGTTGAAATCATTGTTTTTAAAGGAGAAATTTATCATCATGATACAGATGCGTCAATATGCAGGTTTAACCCTTTCCCTCATATAAACGCTTTCGGATGCCTCTGCAGCAGACGGCTTTTTGAAAACATAGTGACAAAAGAAGAAATTGCACAAAACGTGCAATTTCTCCTTTTGCCACAATGTTTTCCACTTTTAGTCATAGGTTATCCATTCAATTATGGAGATTTTCTATGTTTTGACAAAATACGTTCGAAGTCGTCTGCTGCAGAATTGTCGTATGAGGGAAAGGGTTAAAAGGGTTGTAGTTTATAAACAGGAAACCGCTGAAGACGGTAAGGCCGAATTGTCGGCAATTTGACCTCGACAAAGTAACCATACAAATCAATAGAACTTGTTACTGGTTACCTTAAGGCAAAGTTTCAAGTTTGTAACCCTTTAAAGTGCTGAGATTTTGCCTCAACCTGAAACTTTAACCAAAATGTTGACGGACAGACAGACGGACATCTCCAATCTATAGACCGGAATTGCTAAAGCAGTCCGGCCAAAAATGCAGCTCATAATACTTTTCACCTTCCACAAAGATCAAGGTCATCATCAACAGTGTGTGTATACCCTGTGACTTTTGACGTCACATTTGCATGGTCAGACAGCAAATATTGCTCTTGATAAGAATGTAAAAACAAGAGGCCCAAGAGGGCCAGTATCGCTCCACGGCCATAAGGCAAAAAATCAAATCTCCAAACAGCCCTGCCCCCTAGTGGCCATATTTTTTTACCAACCACCATGGCTTAAAGGAATCTTGTAGAGTGTCACCCAAGGAATGTTTCTGCAAACTTATTTGAAAATCGGCCTGACACTTTCGAAGAGAAGATTTTTTAAGTTTTCACAATAGCCAAAATAGGGCAAAATAGCCCCACCCCATGGCGGCCATATTTTTCAACACCAATCAACATGGCTTGAAGGAAACTGATAGAGGGTCACCCAAAGAACATTTCTACACAATTATTTGAAAATCTGCTCAACACACTTTCGGAGAAGAAGATTTTTTAAATTTTCACTATGGTCATATAGAGCAAAATAGCCCCGCCCTCTGGCGGCCATATTTTTCGACCAATCAACATGGCTTGAAGGAATCTGATAGAAGGTCACCCAATGAACATTTCTACAAAATTATTTGAAAATCGGCTGACACTTTCGGAGAAGAAGATTTTTTAAGTTTTCACTATGGTCATATAAGGCAAAATAGCCCCGCCCTCTGGCGACCATGTTTTTCGACCAATCAACATTTCTTGAAGGAATCTAATAAAAGGTCACCCAAGGAACATTTCTACAAAATTATTTGAAAATCGGCCTGACACTTTCAGAGAAGAAGATTTTTTAAGTTTTCACTATTTTTTTCTTTTGGTTGCCATGGAAACCAGAATTATGGATGGATAAAAAAAAATTGAAGGAATTTAAGAGAGGACATTAAGAGGATGCTTCCTATGAAGTTTCAACCAAATTGGCCAAGTGGTTAGTGAGAAGAAGTCGTTTAAAGGAAAAAGTTTACGCACGCACGCACGCACGCACGCACTCACGCACGCACGCACGCACGCACGCACGCACGCACGCACGCACGCACGCACGCACGCACGCACGCACGCACGCACGCACGCACGCACGCACGCACGCACGCACGACGGACAATTCGCCATGACATAAGCTCGACTGGCTTTCAGCCAGTGGAGCTAACAAGAGCAGGGTGTAAGGCACAGACGCCTGACTGATAGGGAGAAAACAGAAAAAAAAAACCCACTGATGCCCCCGAATGGCAACATCTAGGTCGAAGGTAATGGTCAAGGTCAAAACTATTGGTACTGACAGAAAGGTTATGTCACAAGGAATACACATGTGAAATATGGAAGCCGTACCTGTTAATATTCAAAAGAAGTGGTCAAGGTTAAAGTTTTCAAAATGTAGGTCAAAGGTCAAGGTGAAGGTCGCAAGGTGAAACTGATGCCCCCGAATGGCAACATCTAGGTCGAAGGTAATGGTTAAGGTCAAAACTTTTGATACTGACAGAAAGGTAATGTCACAAGGAATACACATGTGAAATATGGAAGCCGTACCTGTTACGGTTCAAAAGTAGTGGTCAAGGTTAAAGCTTTCTTTGCCACAGACAAAGAAGTTTTCAAAATGTAGGTCAAGGGTCAAGGTCGCAAGGTCAAACATTTTGGTACTGACAGAAAGGTCATGTCACAAGGAATACACATGTGAAATATGGTAGCTGTACCTGTTACGGTTCAAAAGAAGTGGTCAAGGTTAAAGCTTTCTTTGCCACAGACAAAGAAGTTTTCAAAATGTAGGTCAAAGGTCAAGGTCGCAAGGTCAAAAATGTTGGTACTGACAGAAAGGTCATGTCACAAGGAATACACATGTGAAATATGGTAGCTGTACCTGTTATGGTTCAAAAGTAGTGGTCACGGTTAAAGTTTTGACAAAGAGACAGACAGACAGACAGGCCAAAAACTAGATGCCCACCGAATCGATGATTCCGGGGGCATAAAAAATGAGCTAAACAAAAAACCTTAACCGGACGACCACGCCGCCGCCGCCGGAGACGAGACGCCGCCGCCGCCAAGGTCATGACAATAGCTCTCGTTTTTTTCAAAAGTCGAGCTAACAATGGTAACTTGTTTATTTCTCCACTCTTTTTAATGAAACATCGCGCAGTCTACACCGCTTACAATGTTCTATCTCCGGTTGTTTACAGGTAATTGATTGGTGGTCTAGTTTTTTCAAACACTTCGACAAACCTGTTCTCAAAATCCAGTTTGGGTTATGCTCCGGCTGTTGGCGATATTGATACATTTTAAGAAAAGGTTCATCACAGTGTTTGGAGAAACTAAACCACTTATCAAACTCCGTTGAAAAACTGAAGATTGGGCTCTGTGAGCGGCGTAGACTGCGCCATGTTTCATTAAAAATGATGAATAAATAAAAAAGTTACCTTTGTTTTTACTTCTAAACCGAAGTAAAACATTTCTGTGCACTGTAGCATTTGTGACGTCAAAGTCATGTGGTATACACACACTGATCAAGTAATACTTACGTGGGCGATCCCTTGGCATCACATAGAATTTCAGTTTCTGTGTCTGGTCGTACTATTAGTAGATTACCTTGCTTGTATCCCCATGATGTTCCATCTGGCTTCGTAAATTTAGGCGGTTCTAACCCTGAAATGTATTGATTGATTGATAAATTGATTGATTGAATGACTGGTCAGTTAGTTTAGCCCCTTCCCATCATACAACCCATTTGCAGCAGACCTCTTTGAAAACATCTCAGCAAAAATATGAAAAAATCTCTGAACATGAAACTATAATTATTGAATAGTGAGTTGAAAACATTGTAACAAAAAGAGAAATGGCTCACGATGAGCCATTTCTCCCTTTTCCAAAATGTTTTTAACTCTTTTAACCCTTTCCCTCATACGACGATTCTGCAGCAGACGACTTTGAACGTATTTTGTCAAAACATAGAACATCTCCATAATTGAATGGATAACCTATGACAAAAAGTGGAAAACATTGTGGCAAAAGGAGAAATTGCACGTGTTGTGCAATTTCTTCTTTTGTCACTATGTTTTCAAAAAGCCGTCTGCTGCAGAGTCGTCAGAAAGCGTCTATATGAGGGAAGGGGTTAAATAATTATATATATATTAGTCATCGAGATATTCCCTATATTTGATGAGATGATTTTGTAGTTGTCTGCTGCAGATTTTTTGTACGTGGAAAAGGGGGGTAAAATATACATATTGATTTAAAATTGAGGGATAGGTTCTCGCTAAGAAACATGTACAGTGCAACCTGTGTATAAAGACCATCATTGGAAAGACGTCAATCTGGTCTTTGCTCACAGGTTGTCTTTACTTGCAGGGTCATATATGCAGAAAATTATTTTGTTTGTTTAATAAAAGTATGGTCACTGTAGACAGGAGTCTGCTTTTCCATGGTGGTCTTTACCACAGGTTTGACTGTACTTGAAGATTAACTAAAACAACATGTTCTTCTTTATTTGAATTGTATCAATTGTATTATGGTGGCTGCCTAAGACAAGTGGGTGGTCTTTATAGACAGGGATCTGCAATTTGAATATAGTCTTTTTGTACAGGGATCTACTATTCCAAGATGGTCTTTATAGACAGGGATCTGCCTAAGACAGGTTTGACTGTATGTAGATAATTACTTACTAGCACAGTTGACATGGTGCGTTATCCCAAACAGCAAAAATATCCCAGTTATTAACTGGAATCTCATCATTATAGTGTCCTGAAGATAAACAAAAATGTTGATTGTGTTACTTAACCCCTTTCCTTACATTATCCCTCTTACGACAATTCTGTAGCAGACGACTTTGAACATATTTTGTCAAAAAATAGAAAATCTCTACCATTAAACGGATAACCTACAGCTAAAAGTGGAAAACATTGTGGCAAAAGGAGAAATTACTCGTTTTGAGCAATTTCTTCTTTTGTCACTATAATTTCAAAAAGCCATCTGTGCAGAGGCGTCAGAAAGCGTCTATATGAGGGAAAGGGTTGATCAATTGAAAAGATTATACCTAACTTGACCTCAAACTTATATGATGTTGGTACTCAAAATAATCGTTTTTTGGAAAGACAATTCTTTAGAATATAAATTTAATGCTAAAACCTTTAACCGTTTCAAACCAATACAATTTGTAGCATCTGCAACCGACAACTTTTGAAAAGTATTGTGGCAAAAGGAGAAATCGCTAATTGTAACCAATTCTTCTTTTTCCACAATGTTTTCAATCCAATTTAAAAGAATTTCCAGAAAAAAAAAGTTGAAAAACATTGTGGAAAACAGAGACATTGCTAACATGAGTAAATTCTCCTTTTGTCACAATGTTTTAAAAACTTGTCTGCTGCAGAACGAGGCTTCTGAAAGCAATTGTATGTGGGAAAGGGGTATATTTGTGATAAGGGAGATAATGATGAGCAAAAGCATGTTAACTTGACCTGATCTTGACCTCTGTAGTTCCATCAATGTATGGCCCCGATGTATTACTCATGCTAGTTCATTTTTTACCCTTTCCCTCATATATACGCTTTCTGACGACTTGTTGACGCATCTGCAGTAGACGGCTTTTTGAAAATATAGTGACAAAAGAAGAAATGGCTCAACACGAGCAATTTCTCCTTTTTCCACAATGTTTTCCACTTTTAGTCATAGGTTATACATTCAATTATAGAGATTTTCTATTTTTTGACAAAATATGTTCAAAGTCGTCTGCAGTAGAATTGTCGCATGAGGGAAAGGGTTAAAACCTTTTTCCAGAAACAACAAATATGTAGCAGACGACTTTGATAACATCTAGACGGAAATATGGAAAATCATGAGCAATTTCACATTTTGGCGCATTGTTTTCAACATATATAGTCGTCTACTGCAGTGGCGTCAGAAAGTGTCTGTTGTTTTGAAAGGGTTAACCTCTCCCCACCCCATCTAATATAACAAATCTATAGCAGACATTTTGAAAAATCTCTATAAATGCAAGTAAAGATAATATAAAGATTAACGTTGTCAATATTTCAGAAGCTTTGCCTAATTGTCCCCCTCTTTCTTTTAGTGTACCCCGACAAACAAAGTGTCGGGGGGTAGGTGGTATATCTTGTCAAGTCTCTCAAATAGTATGTAAACTTTTCAGTTGTTTATGTGGTTGATTTAAAATAAATTTTGGTATAAATACCATTAAATACAGGCAACATTTTAACATTGGCAAACATATTGAAAATCTTTTTTTATAAATGAAAGAATAACTATTGTATTGAGATGAAAACATTGTGGAAAAAGGAGAAATTGCTCATAATAAGCAATTTCTCCTTTTTTCACAGTGTTGTCAAACATGTGGACAATAATGATTTTGTTGAAAGTTGCAAGTGTTTCTAGTAAAGTTGAATACCCTCTGACTGATTTGTAATCAAAACATTGTTTGCTTTTAGCTTTATTGGCATTTTAGAAGCCATGTTCAGAACAACGTGTATTTCCTGAAATTGAAAGTAAAATGTACTGCGGTGTGAGGGTGACCTTTGATTTGCCGTCATAGCTAAATGAATGAATGAATGTATGTTGTTTTATGGCGCATCGACAGCTAAGGTCATTTAGCGCGCAATTAAATTTAATTATTCATGATCCCTGGGTAAACAAACCAGTACTAGGCTAGAAAATGTGCCTTGCCCAAGAGCACTCCAACATGACCGTAGTGCCGCGACTGGGGATCGAACCCGGGACACCCTATGCTTTTTAAAAGTTAGATGCATCTGCAATGCGTATAAATTACACTAACAAAAATTATCAGAAGTAAAAAAGACACCATGTTTCAAGATATGAAACATTTGGAACCATGCACCTAGGCAAAAACTATGTACACTCTGGATAAATGCGAGTATAATAATGAATAAAGTGGCAAGCACTGTTTCCATGTCATCTGCTTTAGATGCGTCAAAAGGAATTTAATTCTTCAGATATAACAAAACTGAATCAAGGAGAATAACTTCCACAGCCCTCTCGACCTGTTCTTAAGCCTGTTCTACAAAAGAAATTGAGACATTTTCTCCAGATTCCAAATGATGACACCAATTATTCTCATGGCAATGAATTAACCGTTTACATCATTGTATGCACCAGTGAAAAAAATCAATGGGATACCAGTGGTATACCACATTGATTCCACTGGAATCTGCTATGTTACTGGAATACCAGTGGAATAACCAAAATACCACTGGAACTGGAATCTGAAATACCAGTACAGGTGGTATTTCTCTGGAATTTTAATTATAATACCACCTCAAGTGAATTTATAATTCCACCGCTAGTGGAATTTTACTGTAGCTAAATTCAAAATCAAATTAGCCAATCAAATTCATAGATTTGACAAACAGCTAAACAGGCAATATGGCTGACTACAGTGTTTTGTTGTTTTGAGATTTATTGTACAACCAGAATTGATTGTCAGAGATCAGCCAATGGTAGATTATACAGTCTCTTATAGATAAACCTTCACCAATATAAAGTTGTATGTGCTGCATATCATTGAAACTAAGGTAAGCCATTTTGTATTGAGTCATGATGTGGATTTTTTTTAATATTTACCCCACCCCCTGTGATTGCTGTATTTTGTTTTAATGTTTGTCCGGATTTTAACTTTAAATCTAGTGGAGGGATTTTTTTAAAACTTAATATGATGATAGAACACAATTAGTTTAACGACGTTTTCAAAAAAAAATCAGTCATATCACAGCGGCCAGTTGACCAAAGCATATGTTTCCTGGTTTTCTTACACCAGTACTCCATACAACATACATTTCAAGCTATTGGCTGTTTTTCCACATAGACGCAATGTACAAGAACCATGAATCTACTTTACCTATTTACAGAGTAATTGCCCTTTATTAGTTTGTTCTTGTCCGGAGAATAACTTAAAACCTACAAGATGGAATCTAATAAAAATTCATAAAATGGTTTTGCTCAATGAGAGGAAGTGCAGTGTACACAAATGGAAACTTTATTGGAACTAATTATTGAATTATTGCCCTTTGTTGCTTTTTTTGTCCAGAGCAATATTTTTGTACTTGAAAACTACCAGATAGAATCTTATAAAAATTCATAAAATGGTAAAGCACAATGAGGAAGGGCAGTTTGCAAGAACCACAACTCTATTTGAGCTAATTACAGAGTTATTGCCCTTTATATGGCTTTATATATATTGCAATACACTTTTGACTGTATTATTATACCCATAGACTTTGTTATTATACAGGTATACATGTTACCATTATCATATGTTTATAAGCTTACATGCACCATGTTCACTGTTTCATTTACTTTTCAGGATTGGCATCTGTTGGACATGTCCGTGGAAAAGTTGGAGACTTACATTAACATCTCCAAGAGTAGGAAGAAGCTGGCCCTATAAGTATCCTGGAACTCATCTTGACAAACGCTTGGGATGTCAATGAAACTGAGGCATTAAGAAGGGAGTTATAGTAAATGTTGCACTGCTCACTGCCATAAAGCTAAATATGTGCATGTTTACTAGAAATTGATTGAAAACTACAACTTGCCAAATTCAATAGAGATAAAAGATGGCTGCAATAGACACAATCTCATTTAAGTATTGTCTTACAAAAGCTTGAGTTTCTTTTGCCAAAATCTTTAAATATTTTCATTATTTTTTCTGGTGTTTTGAAGGTGTGTAATATGACTTGTGTAATCATAAAATACAAAAAAAAATTGTTTGTAAAGGGGACAAAAATAATATTTGTGTAAAGGAGACGTCCCCTAGATTCAATGCATTAATTTTATACAAATGTCCTTTACTGATAAGCTGTTTCATTTAAAGTGTCCACTCTTTGCAGTTTCATTCCAATTGTATAATTATTTTCAGATAAAAATGACAAACTCTATTTTATGTAATTGTAGGTTTCATTTTCGAGAGATTTCCTGCCAAAAACCAAAGGGAGGAAACGGAAGATTGGTTTGATGTCTTAGGAAAAATAAGAAATGTTGTGTCCGGGAAATATCCCATGGATGGACTGAATTAACATTCAAATTGTGAATATATATTGGAAAGAAGTGCATATATTGAAAATGATAATTTGCTTTTTTGTTGTCTTTTTGCTGAGCGAAAATGTATGCAGCCTTAATTTGCAGTATATATATAGCAATACGTGCCATATGCTTTTATGATCTTAATGTATTTCCACCAATCATTATTATCATAAAAACATATATATGTATATATTCTACTGAAACACTGCCTGTTTTATTGATAAGGGTTTAACTCCGTTTTCAAAAAAAATTCAGTCATATCATGGCGACCCGTTCACCTATTCTTGCGTTTCCTGGTTTTACCACACCAGTACACCACACAACATACTTTCCAAGCAACTGGCTGCATTTCCACATATACTATTAAACAGCCCATTCGTGAATGATGCATGTCACAGTGACTTTTGTCAAACGACTTAAAGAATGTAAGCCGAGCTGGGATTCGAACTGACAACCCTTGCATTGACAGCCCACATCAATATCGACTGAGCTACCGGGACTCAGCTGACACACACCACCTGAACCTGTTATGACTATATTTGATGGAATTTTATTTGACTTGATTGACCAGGAGTGACAAGTTGAGATTTGTGGACTAACTGGAATGTACTGTATTGGAATTTCACTGGTATTGAAATGAAATTCCAGTGGAATTTCAATGATATCCACTGGTATTCTGCTGGAGTTGCACTGGTATACCAGTGGAATACCACTGGCATATTTTAATGGTTGGTGGTATACCAGTGGTATTCCACTGGTATACTTTGATGGTATTTCTACCGTTATACCACTGGTATACCAGTGGAATGCCACTGGAATACCAGTGGAATGCCAACGGAATACCAGTGGAATCTCACTGGAATACTAGTGGAATACCACTGGTATATCTCAATGGTTGGTGGTATACAAGTGGTATTCCACTGGTATACCGGTGGTATTCCACTGGTATACTTTGACGGTATTTTCACCGGTATACCCACTGGTATACCAGTTAAAATACTGTCAAAGTACACAAGTGGAATACCAGTGGTATTCCAGTTGTTTATTTTCACTGGGTGATCATGAAAACCATTACAGCAAATCTGCAGCCGACGACTTCGAATACATAATGACAAAAACCTCCATAAAATATAGCTTAATCGTTAAATAAAGTTGTAAACATTGTTGCCAAAGAGGAAATGTGCTCACCATGAGCAATTTCCCCTTTAGCCACAATATTTTTAAAAAGCCGTCTACTGCTATTGAGTCAGAATGCGTCTACAGGTGGGCAAGGGTTAAACGTGTTTACAGTAGCTGATTCTCGAAATCAAAATGGCAAAAGGATGTTTGTTTTATTGGGGTTTTACACCGTGTTCAACATTTGTTTTTAATATCAACGTGACAGGCAAAAGGAGAAATTAATCATAATTGCTCAACAAGTCTTATTCTAAAGTGGCATTCATATCCAGAGGGAAGAAATTCATGTAAACAAAGTTCAAATCGATCTTTCTTAAGATAAGAAGCTTAATGGGTTTTTGGGTTAACCACAAACATGTTACACAAGAGTACACACTTTTCTCCAAGATTTCAGGATTTCAAAAACGGAGTCGTTCATGTACATTTTCATTCCGGTAATGTATCTCATTATGTCGGTTAGAATGGAAAATACAACTATATTAGACCTATTTAAAGGTTGGGTGACTTAAACAAACCGTGGTGAAATAAACTGTATATTACTGTTATAAAGACACACTCAGTTCAATGAGGCATTTACAATGTGTACACAATACATGTATGTTTATCTAGTACTTTTAAAAGTAATATAAATGCTGTTTATGGAAGGAAGATCGATTTGGTAAGTCACAGAAAACTAACATTATTTTTTTCCCATAGTTTTCTGTGACATACATGTACCTAAACCCATATTAAGTTACACAATAAGTAAATGATTGTTAAACGCCGCTTTCAACATTGTTGATGTTATATCACAGAGTTTCCTGGTTAAGTTTCCAGTCCTACTGGTCTATTTATCCTAACATCAGCCATTCAGTCGTAATGCTAACCCTGCAACCCTCAGCGCCACGGAAGGCAGCTATTACTACCATTTTAATGTGGTATGACCCGTCCAGGGATCAAACTTGTGACCGCCCGCACCCGAGGTGGACGTTTACTACAACATCATCAAGGCGGTCAGTATGTACTTGTAGAGAATCTACTATTGCTAACTAAGCAAACAAGTCAATTTACGGTTGGGCTTTCTTGTCCACCGTTGGTTAACACAAGCATACACAAGGTAATAATAAGCGACTGTTTGGTTGGTGGTAAACTACATAATGCCTATGCGACGTCAATTGGCGGGAATCTCTTGGAGATGGGGTTCGTTAGACATATCGCAGGGGCAGTAGGCAGGAATAGATGACATAAGGGGGTATCTTTAGACAATTTGTGGGTTCCCAACACTTCTCCCTATTTTATAGAACTCTGTGGTCCTGTTGATGTCCTTAGAACTCAGCTCATTCCTTGTCATCTACTGTAACCTTTACTCCTGGCAATACAAGACGCGCCCGTTACCCTCGGTCTGTGTCAATATCTCTGCTAAGGATTCACGTCTTATGCCGGCCACTATGAAGGCAACTCCACCGCTATAAGCTGGTGTATTCACACTTTGTCTTGGCAAACCTGTCAAATAAGGGGAGTCCGTTTCCACAAGAAGCCGGTCAGTGGGAACTCTTCGAACAGCATTCCTTTTGTTGTTGATGGAAGTGTGCCGCGTTGCCCGTATATCCAAAGTAGCAGTAGAGAAATGCTTTACTCCAGGCCAACCTCTGTTTATTGTCACCGGTAAAGCAATGGAGATGTATTTTCTGTTCTCGGGGTATGTATTGCTGAACCACCTCTAGACAATCTTTGAATGCGACGCGCTCCATTCTGTGTTCGCGGACACGCAACACCAACACATGCCTAGGTTGGCATAAAGGAAGCACCCTTTTTAGTGTTGTAAGTTGTTTTTTCCGGTCGGTGGTGCTGTCGCTGTAGTCGAGTCCGACTTCTCCGATCGCCGATACCCTTGCCTCCATAAGGAGTTCTTGTAACCAAGCAAGACGCATTGGGGTCAGGTCTTTGGTTTGTTTGGGGTGAACTCCTATGGCAATCCTCCATTTTCCCGAACATTCTTTAGGGATATCTCTATATCCTGAGGGGTCACAACAAACCATCACACCACCCGTCAGGCTCACAGGGATTCTGTACTTCACCTCAGCCTGGTGGTATATCATCGCCTCCTGTACCTCGTCTAGCTGTAAACTTCAGCAAAGGCGATCCAAGTGGAAATGGCTGCCAGAGGCCGCATTGTCTATTAGCTTCTTAGCAAGAGAAGCGGACCTGGCCTTAATGACGCCTACTGGAAACACTTCTTTGGACGCAACTACTTCCGCGAAAGTTCTTGGTTCGTAAATGCCGATTCTGCTAACTGGCGGAGGGCTTGTACATATAGTGGTGTTCTGTGGCTGCCGTAAGGGACTAGAAGGAGCCTGCTGCTTCGCTGGTGACTGGAGCAATGCCTCCTCTTCATCTTGCGTCAGCTGGGTCATAACCTGCTCCTGTTCGTCTTGGGGACATTCCGCACTCTGAAATAGGGTTGGGTTCTACACGTCCATAGGAATGTTCTCAGCATTTAACAACTCCCCGTCCATGGGAGATCCTCTTGGTACTGGTTTCATTGGACTTGATGTGTCCTCATAATCCAATTCAAGACAGTCGAATGGCTCAAGGGTAAGGGACAGGATACGAGTGGGTGTGACTCTTTCCCCACTCCTAGGATGGTCACTTTTGTCGTCACTCTCATCCTTAATTGTCGGATGTCCAAGGGTTCGGGACTCCTTGATTCTGGATTCTCTTGTAGTATCGTTGGGCCGTGAGGTATTAGACTCCTCTCTGGACACTGGAGACAGGTGTCTCCGGTCATCAGCTCCGACCCATTCCCTTAGTTTCCGTCTTCTTGCTGGATTAAGACGGCAAGGCTTTTTTGTTTTCGGTGCCCCATTCAGGGATTCCCCATCCTTCGCCGAAAAGTTTAAACAACTCCCTCGTCTGTTCCCTCGAAATGTATCCCATCAACAATGCCATTAGCCTCTAATGGATGAGGACTGCTGGGGAATTCAGATGTACCAAACCAACCTCCCTGGGAACCCTCCAACCGGATTCATGTGCAAGAGCTACCATGGCCTGTTGGGTCTCTGCCGAAATATGTTGGTCATCGAAGGTTGCCTCCCGATTTACCAACTCCAACAGGTCCTGCACTGTTCCCAATGTTCCAAGAATAAACCGTGCTATCATCATCAGAGCATGATGGCGCAGCAACTGAAACTGGGAATTTGCCAATTCAGCCGGCGTCACGTCATCATGGAAAAGAGCTGGAATGTTGGTACTTGCATGTTTCTTTAGTTTGCCCGTGACTACTTCACAATCATCCAGAGGGCATTTCCTTTTTTCTTCCTTAGCCTTTTTGATTGGAGGGCCGGTGACCGGTCTCATTTCCCGTCTCCGTCTTTTATGCGCACCTTCTTGGCCAATCACTCGTCTTTCTCCTCCACTCAATGTGATGGTGATTTCCTCTGTCTTGTGGGTAGTAACAGGCTTGATACTCCGATAGGTCCTCATCGTTGAACGCCTGTAACTTCGTTTATCTCAGCTTGGAGAACGACGCGAGATAGGATCGACCGTTTTATGGACACTAGTTCTTCGGTCCCTATTGGTCAACTCTGGAACGGTACTATAGCCAATACCAGATTCCGGTCGACTCCTTCGAAAAATCATCGTAGAGATTTTGGGTAATCTGTTGGGACTTCTAGCTTCCGGTTTGGAATATTCCACTGTAATTGGTCTAACCAGAGGGTCCAATGGCCGCTGTAGTATCTGTCCGACAATTTGGATTGGTAGGCTTGTCCTTATCAAACTTGGCCTTATCAAGCTTGGCGCAACTGGAGCAGTGGTCAATCTTAAAGCAGAGTGACGCATACTGTCCCGTTCCTGAACGGAGGGTTGGTCCAAAAATTCTGCAGCATTGGCCACCATTATGGGGATGCCTGGCTAGTCTGCAATCGGTTGTCTCTACACATCTGTCAAGGGGTAGACAATTCCGCACTGGCATTATAGAGTCTGCGGGAAGCTGGCAAATAATTGCCACCGTACGGATTCGGGAAATACATTAACGTCTCTAGTCGAGACAAAGCCAGCTCCATACAGTTCCTCTGAAATTCCTTTATCCAGCGCTGATCCATCTTCTCTACGGCCCACTCATAGGTTCCTCTAACCTGCGCTACAAACACCTCATTTGTCATCTTCTTGGTTGTCAATAGGACATTCTCAACCACACGACGAGGGTCCTCAGGGACTGGTCTTTTGCACATACCCTGAAAAGGAAAGAAAACTATTAGCAAACTGGTCCGAATGCAGGGTCGGCCCTGCAAACTGGACATTCAAACTTGTCTTTCCCTCTTTCTGGGTTATATTAACACAAGGACCATGATACCACTCTAAACAGTAATCACACTGAATCTGGTCGCCTACACAAACAATAGATGGTTTCACTTTCTACCAAGGCCTTCTTAGGAATTGCCGCTTCTAAAAGTGTTGAATCAATCTTGAGTCGTTTAATCCATAACGGTAAGATCCTGTCTTGACAGAGCTTAATACGATCGTGATTAACCATAAAGTACTTGTTCCCTACTTTAACGCAAAATATTGCTTCGGATATCTTTTTCACAATGATTCCGGGACCTTTCCAAGGAGATTTCAATTTGCTGCTTTTTCCTTTTAGTGTAGCCGTGTCCAGACAGTAGACTGGGTCTCCAACCCTGTATGACTTGACTAACAATTTTACATCATAAGCTCTTTTCATTGTCTTTTGTGCCGATTGAAGGCAGGCTCTTGCTATGTGATGTGTTTGTGTAATCACCCGTTCTAGATCATGGACTTAGTTCCGACGGTTTCTCCAATGGGTTAGGAAACACAAGAGCCGCTGGTTGGGTGGTCTCCCTTCCCAGCATCATTCTGTTTGGTGTGAACCCCGTCTGACGATTAACACACGACCTTAATGCACCTGCCAATTGGAGCAGGTAATTATCCCATGTATTCTGTGAATACAGGAAACACCGAACTGCTTCCATAAGAGTACGATTATATCTCTCTACATGACCATTGGCCGATGGTCGATATGGAGTGGTCCTTGACTTGTGAATTTTTAAAAGGTCGCATACAGCTTTAAACACCCGACTTTAAAAGTTACGACCTTGGTCGGTGTGTACCTGTAGTGGGTACCCAAATCGGAAAAAAATGGAAAAGAACTCCATCACAGCTGCGTGTGCTGTGACTTCTGCAGTTTGTGACGGAAGTGGTATGCACTTCACCCATTTAGTGAACTGGTCAACCATCATTAACACATGTTCATTTCCCTGTGGAGTTTTCGGTAGTGGCCCTAAAAAATCTAAAAATCATAGGAACCTTGGCATGTCTATTGGGTCTTTTGTTTCGATTACAGACATGTTGCCACATAACTTTTAATTTCACTTCCCATTCGCCGCGGCCAAATTTTTTCTAAGATCTTCAATGTTGTCAGCTCTGCTCCTTGGTGGCCTGCAGAAAAACTTTCATAACTCTTGTTTCAATGACTGAGACACAACACGTTGATAACCCCCTTCCGGTTCTTTTCCGTATCAATATGCCCGATTTCAAAACGAAACAATCTCTATTGATCCACATATATTTCGAACCTGGGCCTTCTAGAAAAAGTTGTGCTTCACTAGGTCGTTTTCCCTCGGATAAATAATTTCGGACAAGTGTAGATCAGAGTCAGTACTTTGATTCTTTCTCCCAATCTACCGCTAACTGGTCCTAGCCCTTTTGAACAGCATTTACCTCCGGGCTGACAACTTTCAACATTTTCTTTCCAGCCACTATTTCCAGGCTACTTACTTTTAGCTGTTCCTTTTTCCAACTGATGCCGGTTTTGGAGGAACTGACCATGGCTAACTGTCGGACTAGTCTTTTGTGTCTGGCATTCTGCGCTAAAGGAACCACATCATCCACTGTTGCGGCAAAATCAGACCAATTCTGATAAGTCTTGGTACATTAAGGACATCCCTTACAAGGCAGGTCTTCTAGTTGTAACCCCGGTTTGTAGTTGCTACATTGTACATGCTACCTTTTCGTTAGGTCTTCTGGACATGCACTCTGCATTCACGTGTTTTTTCCCAGATCGATGTTTTACTATCATAAAAATAAGCTATACTGGCTTAGTTCTTCCAGCCAGCGAGCAATCTGACCCTGTGGTTCTTTGAAGTTGAGTAGCCTGGTTAAATTAATGTGGTCAGTGCTGACTGTAAAAGGGCGACCAAGCAAATAATGCCGAAACTGCCTGGTAAATCTAACCACAGCTAGCAACTCTTTCCGTGTAGTACAGTAACGGGTTTGTTCTGGTGATAAAGACAGGCTTGCAAAGGCAATTACTTTTTTCTGTCCTTTTTGAACTTAAAGCACCTCTGCGCCTATAGTCAAATCAGACGCATCAGTATCCAAAATAAAGTGGTCATGATGATTGGGTCATACTAAAACTGGGGCTTCCGTTAAAGCGATCTTAATCTTCTGGAAAGCTTCTTCCTCATCTTCACCCCACATGAACTGCTTCTTCCCGGTAATTTTGTACAAAGGGACAGCCATTTGGGCATACGACATGTCTCGTATTGTTGGGACGTGGCCATTCTTTTACAGTTTTAATGTTCTCTTCATCCAGTTGTAGTCCGTCCATCTTCTCCAACCTATCGTCCAAGAAATTTTACCCTCGGCTTACACAACTCACATTTTCTTGGTTTGAGCTTTAACCATATTCTTGGAATCTTTTCAGTACATCTTCAAGGTTTGTTAAATGGTCTTTGATGTTCTTTCCCATCACTATTATGTCATCCAGAAAAGCCAGTACCGTGTTCCAATTCAAACCTCTAAGGACTAAATTCATAATTCGACTGTAAGTGACAGGTGCGTTGCATAGACCAAATCCCATACGTACAAACTGGAAAAGACCATACTTTGTGATGAAAGCGGTCTTTTTCCTGTCCGACTCTTTATCTGGCACCTGCCAATACGTTGAGTTGGCGTCCAACTTGGAAAATAATACGCTTCCGGCCAGAGTATCCATACATTCGTCTAACAAGGGGAGGGGATACACATATTTAAGGGTAAACGCATTCAAAGCTCGGTAATCAACGCACCAGCGTACTTGTCCGTCGCGTTTCCTTATTTAGACTGGGGCAGAAGCCCACTCCGAGAGGGATGGTTCAATGACCTTTGCCTTCATCATTTTATCCAAGTTTTTTTTTTCCTAATTCACAAAACATACTGGGGTCTGTCTCATCCGTTATTAGACTGGACGGGCATCACCCGTGTCCACAGAATGTTCTACAGCCGTGAAGTTGCCCAGGTCAAAGTCATCTTTAGCGAAAACATCTTCATGTTTAAGAACCAGTTCTGTTAGTTATTGATCTTCGGACTCGCTCAGGTGTTCATTGGAATTCTGAAGCATTTCTTTCAGATGACTTGGTACAGGTTGTGTTAAATCATCCCATTCCATCCGATCTTTACCCATTTTCTCCTCTGGTTCTTCACTATTGTCAGTGTGGCCTTCGATCAGAACACTTTTGACAACAGCGACCTCCTCTGCCTTGCCTATCCTTTGATTCGTCTTGAACGTTATGCTCCGCTCTGAAATATTCCTTTGCACACAACATCAACTGCTCATGTTTACAATACACTGTGTGAGGAATTAAAGTCTGTGCACATCCTCAATTTGTTTATCAGGGGTCCGCAAGGTATCTGTGCATGCCAAGCACTGTACAGCGACGACGAGCCCTGTGGAGTATAGCCATCAATAACCCGGAGCGTCCTATCAAAGATTGGTCATCATCCCTGGATCCATAACCAGAAGGGACTGTGTTATCCTGCATATCTGGCCGAAAAGCACTACAGCTTTGATTGGAAGGCTGACCAGATGCTTGTAACCACGGTTGGAAATCTACACATTCCATAGCTGCAGGTAAATTTCTTATTTCCAAATTTGAAAACATCTCCTGCGATATATTGCCTTCCGACTCTCTCAAAGCCAGAATTGTCGTAACGGTCATCTTTCCTACACCTCGAATTTGTTCCAAATCTCTCGGTGAGCAGAAGTTTATTCTCAATTTGGGTACATGTGAAGGTCGGTCAGAATACATTATAAAATAATCAAGTGTTGTCGTGGTGTGTGTTGAGTATTCTGTACCCTATATGACCAATTAATCAGCTGTAAAAACCAATACGTAGTCAACTTTATTTAAATAATTTGACGACTTCCCGAAATAAATGACCCACCAATTTGCTCCCGGAGTAAAAGTAAACTGATGGTCAAAGGTATTTCGAACAACTTCAAAAAATGCCCAATAAATCTGCTATTGAGATTTATCTGTAGTCAAATTATATAAAGAATGTTGTTGAAAAGTTTTGAAACATGACAAGAAAAAAAGAAATTGCTCAAAACCAGCAATTTCTCTTTTTGTCACCATTCAACTCTATTCAATTATGGTACTTTTATTTAAAGGAAATTTCCAATTTTGTTCAGGTATGTTTTCAAAGTCGTCTGCTGCAGATTTATTGTAGGTGGGAAAGGGATAAGGGTGGATCATGAGCTAGGAGATTTTGTCATTGTAAAGTGAAAATGGGATGTTTTTATCACCTAAACAATAAATATTTAAAATGAAACAAACCAAGTTTTAAAATCAATCTTAATGTATTATTGTTTGCACACTTTCCCAGATATTATAATTTTTTTTATTGAATTGAAGAAGTCAACTTTTGAACACATAATGGGAACTGCACTTATTTAGATCAAACTAAAAGAATGGGTGCTTTTCCCAAGGTTTTGCCAATTGTTTCCATGTTAAATGGCCCTTAAAGGTAAATATCAATGGAGAAAAGGATTTAACCTTTTCATAAATACAACAAATCTGCAGCAAATGACTTTGGAAACACCTCGGTTGAATTTTGAAAAAAAATAAAAGATGAAAATAATGATTAAATAAAAAGTTGAAAACATTGTGGCAAAAAGTGGAAATTGCCATTATGATTTCAATAGATGTCCTGCTTCAGATTCGTCTACATGATAGTTAAAAAGGATTAACCCTTTCCCTCATAAACACGTGTCGACGCTTTCTGACGTTTCTGTAGCAGACGACTTTTGAAAACATTGTGGCAAAGGCGAAATTTTACATTTTGGTACATTGTTTTCAACTCTATTTAATAATTAAACTGTCATTAATGGAGATTTTACACATGTTTGATAAGATGTTTTCGAAGTCGTCTGCTACAGATTTGTTGTATGGTTAAAAGGGTTAATAATACACTACAACATCATAAAAAGTCAATATTAAATAAACCTTTTACTCAGAAAAATGTCTTTGTTGTTTTGGAATTACCATGCACAATTGACCTCAGAAGTACGCGTACAACATCCAATATAGTGTAATTCTACCTCAGTTCTATTAATAGGAGCCGATTTGGCTTACTTGGTCATCATCGGAGCAAAATTTAAACTGGTTTAGGGCTGCCGTTTTTAAATTAGTTTTTCTTTTTATTCAGTCAGACAGATGGACATATATTGAAATATTTGGATATATTATTGAATAAGCTATCGATTGGTATGTTTGCTTTGTCATGCGGTTGTAAAATAAGGTAGAAATCGGCCGTTAAAAGTGCGCACGAAATCAATGCGAAAATGTCTCAAATATTTGTTTTTGTAAAGAACCGCGCGAAACCAATCAACACTAATTGTAATTATTAAAGGCATTCCACCTTGCTACAATCAACTCGCGATTATATAATTAGAGAGCAATTTCATTAATCTTTAATACATATCTTTAACCGATTGCGTAAATCGTTAATCTATCACCTCGGGCTTTATTTTACACGCGACAAACAGTTTGAGGGTTTGATGAAAGACGGTTGTAACTACAGATTGTTGAAGATGTAGTTACAACCGTTTGCATACAACCATCGAGTTGAAGGTACCCAACTGTACATCGTGTAAACACACACAGCCACTATTGATTGTTTAAACCGACACGCTGTGAATGTAGTATTTTATAGCTAGCTTTAAAGGTAAAAGCTATTTCCCTGTGGGAATTTTGTTATAATTGTGGTTGGCGATCGGGAAAAAGGGCAAAAACGGGACTGTCGCCAATGTCATTTTCTTCTGAGCCACTTTGAGCCAATGGCTCAAATGGCGAACGACAGCGTGATATAATATTGTCATCCATTCATGTTTGAAGATAAACATACTGGTCGAAATATTGAATGTTTACTCAAGTTATTATCACCTTAACCCCTTAGACATCGCAGGCTCAATATTGACGTTTTTACCTTACCGTCTGCTGCAGAGGGGTCAAACAACTTCTGAAAGTGGGAAAAGGTTAAAATATGATATCAGGTCAATATATACAGAGATGGACAGAGGACCTTTTAAAATAACTTGCACATAAATTATAATTTGAGTTAAGTTTCCATATTTTCACAATTTTATTTATTGAGGAAACCTGACTTAATGTGAATACATGTACTCAATCGAGTAACTTTTCCATGTAGACTTACAGTTTTTATCGCACTGTGAAATCTAAGTGATTTTGGTGGAAAGGGTATCTTAGGATAACAAAACCATACAACCTATTAATACCTTACAATTAGTCTAAACTTCATTTTTAAAATCCAATATTATACTGACTACACATACAGCTAGTATATATACATCTGTAACAGTATGTACAGTGTTACAATGTTTGCTCGTCTTTATCCAAGTCAGTCATATAAATGTCTTATTTCCCCCGATGTATTTGAAGCATATGTTAATACCATATCAGGTAAACAATTAAAATTATCTCCTGCTACAGGTGTGACAAAAGTAAAAAATGTCAGGGAAAGAGTTAACAAATGACTGAAAATAAACCAAACAATTGGCCATTCCCTAATAGTTTACGATTGAGTCTTGCACTAAAATAGTAAAATTATGCGTAAATAATTAGCATAAAATTTAACAACAAAATTTAAATTGATCATTCAACCCTTTCCCACTTGCATTTGCATTGTTAAGCATCGATCTACAGCCAACGACATTTTACTAGCAATCACTCCTTTCATCACAATGTTGTCAAACTTTGTCTGCTGATACCTAAATAACACAACATTGTATGTGGCAGCGAGATTGTCTCAGTAAAAAGTCATTACTGTTGGGGAAACGGTTGAACACATTCCCAATTGTAGACACATTTTGACGCTTCTGCAGCAGATGACTTTTGAAAACATTGTGGCAAAAGAAGAAATCGCTCAAAACGAGCGATACACCTTTTGCCACAATGTTTTAAACTCTTTTTAATAATTTAACTTTTATTAATGCAGATTTTCACGTTTTTGTATGAAGGTTTTCAATGTCGTCTGCTGCAGATTTGTTGTATGTGAAAAGGGGTTTAAATAAGGATATACTAAGTGTGACATCATTTCTAAAGGTAATGTTCAATTCATTTACAGGGAACGACTATCATAAACCATGAATAATTAAAGCATATATATAGATTAACCTTTTCTCTCCTTCAGACTCAGCATCGATTCATCTGTGACAACAGACGAATTTTGAAAAAATGTGATCAATTTCTCCGTTTCCTGTAAATGATCAGTAATTGTTTGCTGCAAAGGAATTATTGTTAGTCAAATCTGAATAATGCAAATAATTGCAAGGGTTGCAAATGTTTGGTAGTTAATTTTCAAATGATCAGAATTTCTTCAAAGCTATATGACGGTGTGACTTGGGAATTAAACCTATTGCCTTTGAAGAATGGTGTAGATTACTCAGGTGTGAAAGAGCCGGAATCGAGTGATATATTCGGAGTTGGGTTCAATTAATGTTCACAAGACCACCAAGAATTTATGATCACATTCTGGCCTGATGCATCATTACTTGTCTGTCATGGTGGGTGTATGGTTTAGATAAATATTTATATAATTATGCACGTCTGCATCTCCTCTTTACCGATCACAAATATACTTTCAGTACTTTGATTTACAAATTGAAGTCAAAATCGCCTGTATGTGGGTAAATGCGTTATAATATGACGTTCAGTTGCACTCTATACATTTTTATATGAATAAATAAATCTTCACTTATCAGTGGGAGTTGCTGCCTTGGACATCAAATACAAACAGATAAACCAAACCGAATGTATTTGCCTGAGTTTGAGTTTGTATTATAAAATGGATAGACATAAATATAACCTACATATTTGCTCTTTTTCCCAGATATGTAAAAAATAAAACAATGTTTTAACATAGTGTATTGGTGAAAAAGAAAGCATTTTATAAAAAGAGAAGTATTTAACAAAAAGAAAAGAAGAAGGGAAGTCTACAGCACCCGGTATTCCAAGGCGGTCACCATCCAAGTACTAACCGGGCTTGACGTTGCTTAACTTCGGTGTTCGACCGGTGTTTTCAACGTGATATGTCCGTAGGCATTGAGTGTCTTTCAATAACGCTATTTATATACAGTACTTTGTCTTAGTTTTAGATTATGCCAGAGTATAAATCAACTGACTCGTTTTCAAATGGAAAACATTTACCAAATCGAATTTGGAAGAAACTCTCGAATTTATTCAAATTCTCTAGGCAAAAGGTTGGAGAAGGGAGAAAACGCACCTAGAATGTGGTCTGTTGTGCAGACAGAGTTCATTTATTTTAACCAAACGACCGACCCTTTGTTGCATTTGATTTTAAGGACATATTCAATGGAAAATGGAAGCAATTCTTTGTTCCATAGGCGAACATTATAGCGTGTTGGGCTATGGCTGCTTCCCAAAAGTGATAGTAAGCCAAAATTCTATATTCAATTCAAGTTCATTCTTACAAACTACAAAACAAGCATAAACAGCTCACATGTTGACTTTCCATATTTTGGGCTATGACGTCATATCAAAGGTCAACCTTATCACGCAGTATTTTTTTACATACACTTTCTTAAAGCTAGAAATGTATTACAGACAAGAGTGACCATTATTTCCCAGGCCATTCATTGCCCAATCAGCGATTGGTATATTCTTAGCGAGGGGGGAAAACCGGACTTGTCTAATTTTGACATCCAATAGAATCACATATTCACATCACGTGACTGGTTTTTGGGATATCCCTTCTCGATAAGAAAATATCCTTGATATTTCTCATCCATTACCATAAGTTAAAGCAAGTTACTGCACCGGAAAAATTATTTGCGCCCAGTACAGATAGCCCATACAATTAAGTGTTCGGAGAGCTCTCTCATCTTATTTGATTCTTATGTATTTTCTGTATTCTGTCCCAATAGAATGTATGAAGTCAGCGGAAATCCATGTTTGGCTTTTAAGAATCACTGTTTACAGTGATTTCACATTTATCTAAAGTAAATTAAATCACCACTCTTAGGTTGATCAACGTATACATACCTTATATTTCTCATGGCTTGTTCCAACAACGTAATCATTTCGATTTGATAGTTCAAACTCAATTTTAAAATCCATGGAAAATACACGTGTCCATCATACACTACAAATGGAGGACGAACAAGGAATATAACTGTTTAATTTTAATAGTCAATACACCCAAATTTATTTTTATCCGCATTCTGACGTCATTCTCCCCATTGTTTTAATAGCGGTTTGCAATTGTCAGAGGGAAACTATGTTTGTTATGCCTTCTGGCAAGGGTAAACCCATAACTATGATGCAAAGGTTGTGCTGTGCAAATTGTTACAAATATGACTTGTTTCAATCAAGGATTTTTTAAATGAACTTTTCTTAGACTGTCGCACTTTTGTGTTTATTTTGTCTTGGTCAATGTTTAAAAATTATAATAATGAAGGTGTTTACACCATTAGGTGGGGAAAGGAAATCAGAGAAGTCAATGTTATATACATCTTCTCTGAACCTCCTTTTAAGTACAGCACAGACCTTTTCATTTCGTATTTTTGTATATATGCTTTTTTACATTTTAAACCTTTTAATTTAATGAGAGTTCTTCGATTCACTTCCCGATGTCGTCTAAAAATCTAAATATTATTATGTTGACACTTAGTTATCTGTATATGAACTTTTAAATTACAAAATAGTTTACGCTTGACCCTTTTCCATACAAAAAGAACTCTGTAGCAATCTAGCAACTCTCCCTATGTTAGGGTATATTGAAATGGAAACATTGAAGGAAAAGTAGGAGTGACTAGGGGGGTGGGGGGGGGGGGGGGGAGGGGAGGGGGAGAGAGAGGGTTAACCAAGAGGAAGGCCCTCCTGGTTGGATGCAAAAAATAGATCTATAAAGCTAATTTCCGACTCTATCGGTCTACTCCAAATCGATCCTTTTTTTAGATCACTTTTGGCCGAGCTTGGGTCGGAAAACGGATTAAAATTTGGACCAATCAGGGGGAGTTTATAACAAACAGACATATCCTTAAGATAGTGGGAGTAAAGGGTGTCTTTGCTGTAAAGGGTGACAGAGATAAACTCTGTCGCCCTTTGCAGGAATCTCACCCTTTCCTTCCACCTTTATAACATATTACGGGGCTCCCGGTTGGATGAGATTTTACGCGTCACTATATGGCTTACATCGACTTTTCGAGCTAGGACATAAAAACGGATTGAAATCTCGTCCAATGGGGAGGCTTGTAATATAAAACCAACTTTTCTATGATACAACCAGATTGTAAAAAAATAAACAATATTTATTTCAAAATATTGACATATAATTATACCCGGAGGTAATATGAATTTTAATATTTTGTACATATGGTAAATCATTTTTTTAATTGTGGCCCTGATAAATTGTTAACAGGAGAGATACCGGTGGTATTGTTTTTAGAAACCCCTTTTTTTTAAAAAACCCGGGTACTATAGTCACTTAATATATAGAAAACAAAAACAACAACAGCACACAGATAGTCATTTATAGTAGAACTTAATAAATAGTGAATATATATAACCCTTGGTCCTTGGTCCATATTTTGAAAAACATATGGTTAAGACAAAGACAATAGCTGCTCGCCAAATAGTTAACTCTGAACGGCGAGGGTAAAGAAAAACAAAGAAAAAATAAATACACTTTCTTGAAAAAAACCACCATGTTGTTCCGAAAATGGCTGTCAATATGGCTAAAAGCAAAACAATGTTTTGGTTACACATCACTCAGAGGATGTTCAACTTTATCAAACACACTTTCAACGTTCAACATAGCCATTATTGTCCAATGGGAGACAACTTCAGTGCTATGGAATCATCTGAAATGTCTCAAATTTCGGGAATGCTTATTTATCATCTCAAAAGTAGCCATCCCATACAATAGTTTTATAAAATGTGTCTGAGATGTGTACAGGCTACTCCTATTTATCAGAAATGGTATTAACAACAAAGCATCTTCAAATGGTGTTTATTTTTCCTAAATGTAAAACGAAATTTTGACACATCTGCAGCAGAGTATCTTGAATCAAATGCAAATTCAGTAATGTTTCCACTTTTCCACAATGTTAACATGTGTTTTAAATTTCCTCTTATAGTTTTCCAGACGATACATTTGTTCTCTAAAATGTATTTAAAAGCAGATAACTCTAAGATATGCGATCATGTAAAGGGTTGATACATATGCATGTCCTTGAATTTAAGTGTATATCTGGTTAAATGTTCAAACCTTAAAACATCTCTTATACAATATAAGACATTTTCTGATATCTTGAAAGGTAAGATCGTTCTCTTCATTGATGGGTTGATTCGGAGATACTCTTTCTTCGTGTATCCGAAATCCGCCCTTGTGGAGTGGTAAGTGTTTGGAGCTTAAGACCGAGCGTCCAGCGTTCAATCTCTGTTTGCTGCGGTTTTGATGGAGTTTCCTCTGACAGGGCATATGTCCTAACCAAGTAGACCTAGACCTACTGGTTGGTTCAACATCCAGACATCACAATAAGCGTGATGTGATTCAGGTGAAATGGCGTGAAGCCACATTAACTCAATCATATATAGTAATCCCTGTTGCATTTGATTTGGTCGAACTTTATGAAAACCTGTTATCTTATTTCATCTTTGTATAGGTATTTAAAGCCAGCACTCATTAGCATAGTGTTAAAGGACTCCGGGTGTGAGTCATTGATGGACATTTTAAAATGAAAAAACTGCGAGTTATTGCAGGTCATAATTTTGATAATGGTTGATTGATCATGTACTTTTATTACACACGTACTTATACATAAGTAAATGGGGATACGAAGTCTACGTGAGTTACCTTTCCTCGATATAGACGACTTTTGAATTCTCTGCTGTAGACGAATTTACAAACATTGCAGACTTTACCACAGTGATTTGAAATCTACTAAATAATAAATTCATGTATATAATGTTTCAAAAAGTCTGCCTTGATCTTACTTATGTGGCTTGTTGCAAAATTGGTACAGCATGTTGCTACGAAATACCTTTGTGTGGCATAATACGCGGAAAACAACAAACAAGTAAACCCTTTCCTTCTTGCAGACGCTTTCTATTTCTTCTACTTCAATAATAATTTCATTTATAGTTTCAAAATTCTGCTTCGATCTTCCCAATGTAGCCTGCATTCGGTCTGGTTTATTTGTTTGTAGTTGATGTCACGGAGCTACTCACACAGATTATTTGAGATGTATTTGTCGTTTAAAAAGGCATGGAGCACACCTGAACGTCAAATAATAACACATTAACCCTTTCCAACATACAATAATTCTGCAGCTTGAACTTTGAAACACACAGGCAAAGTGTTGTAGGAAATCGCATGTTCTTCGTATCCTTAATTACTTATGCCATGGGGTCATGTCAAAGAAAGGTACATAGTCACGCCAACCCTTAATCAAAAGTATACCACATGTACAGTTGAAAGGGACCAATAATGTGTATACCACATGTACAGTTTAAAGGGGCCAATAATGTGTATACCACATGTACAGTTGAAAGGTACCAATAATGTGTATACCACATGTACAGTTGAAAGGGACCAATAATGTGTATACCGCATGTACAGTTGAAAGGGACCAATAATATGTATACCACATGTACAGTTGAAAGGGACCAATAATGTGTATACCACATGTACAGTTGAAAGGGACCAATAATGTGTATACCACATGCACAGTTGAAAAGGACCAATAATGTGTATACCGCATGTACAGTTGAAAGGGACCAATAATGTGTATACCGCATGTACAGTTGAAAGGGACCAATAATGTGTATACCGCATGTACAGTTGGAAGGTACCAATAATGTATATACCGCATGTACAGTTGAAAGGTACCAATAATGTGTATACCGCATGTACAGTTGAAAGGGACCAATAATTTGTATACCGCATGTATAGTTGAAAGGGACCAATAATTTGTATACCACATGTACAGTTGAAAGGGACCAATACTGTGTATACCACATGTACTTTTGAAAGGGACCAATAATGTGTATACCACATATACAGTTGAAAGGGACCAATAATGTGTATACCACATGTACAGTTGAAAGGGACCAATAATGTGTATACCACATGTACAGTCGAAAGGGACCAGTAATGTGTATACCAAATGTACAGTTGAAAGGGACCAATAATGTGTAAACCACATGTACAGTTGAAAGGGACCAATAATGTGTATACCACATGTACAGTTGAAAGGGACCAATACTGTGTATACCACATGTATTTTTGAAAGGGACCAATAATGTGTATACCACATATACAGTTGAAAGGGACCAATAATGTGTATACCTCATGTACAGTTGAAAGGGACCAATAATGTGTATACCACATGTACAGTCGAAAGGGACCAGTAATGTGTATACCACATGTACAGTCGAAAGGGACCAGTAATGTGTATACCACATGTACAGTTGAAAGGGACCAATAATGTGTATACCACATGTACAGTTGAAAGGGACCAATAATGTGTATACCACATGTACAATCGAAAGGGATCAGTAATGTGTATACCACATGTACAGTTGAAAGGGACCAATAATGTGTATACCACATATACATCTGAAAGGGACCAATAATGTGTATACCACATGTTCAGTTGAAAGGGACCAATAATTTACTCCGAGATATCGACGTGTTCGAGTGACCGCTTGATCTAAGCTAAATTCATTGATGCATTTTCAGCTTCTACGATCATGCTTATTATTAAAAATCACATCATCACAAGAAAACAACGCCCAATCAGTTCTGATTGCTCATCCGATCAATCATGAGCAATTTCGTCTTTTGCCGCGATGTGGAAGGCTGTATAAGTGGTATCAGTACCTATACCCCTTCCCGTTTCATTTCTCCCTCTTGTCGTTTGACTTCGACCCAAAGTCACACAACTGCACGCCAGCGCGGAGCACATGTATCATCAAAGGGAACCACCGGGATCCGGGGATGATGGTGATTTCACCTCAAAATCCCGTCTTTGTCGTCAGTTGTAACAAGTACCATGTCGAGTTCTCCAAGTTGAGATAACTCGGGTCACTCATCAAGGAATCAATTGAGATGAACATTGCTTAACGTTGTGAAAAGGCCGACATCTCAACCAATGTCGTTATAAAAGCCGGCTTCTACAGCGAGGCTGTCCAGGTGGAATTATTACCTTTATCCCATGTATATAAAACGAAATATTGAATATGTTTTTAACGTTTAATGAAATATGTGAAATGATTGTTAATTTCGATGTGATGTTGTATTTGATGTGCTTTGCGAAAGTATGATCATGAACTGATTGTTCTAATAATCCTTATATATTTCCTGGTACATCATTGGTCTTTTTTACGTCAGTGGGGTCTGCAGCTCGAAATGACACCTGGGATAAACAAAAAGACAATCCATTTAAATCGTCCGAGTGCAATTCATGGTCATGCGATTCTACGCCAATATTAAAACATTAATACCGACGGGAATCGATTGCAGTAATGATGTGTTGATTGATTGATTCGTTGATTGCGGTTTAATGCCGTTTCCAACAATTTGTCAGTCATATCACGGCGGCCAGTTCACCTACTCATATGTTTCCTGGTTTGTTCACACCAGTACTCCACACAACATACTTTCCAAGCATCTGGCTGCTTTTCCACATAGACTGTTAGCCTATTTGTGAAAGACGAATGACGCTTGTCACAGTGACTTTTGTCAAACGTCGGAAGGAATGTTTACCAAGCACGGGTTCGAACTCACAACCCCTGGATTGGCAGCCCGCATCGTTACTGACTGAGCCACAAGGGCTCGACTATTTTAGTTGTGTGTAGGCCGCCTTGAAGTACTGTCTGTATTTGTTTCCCCCTGTCAACAACACATAAGCCGTAGTGCTTTCCTCGCAACCGTGAGCGCCAGGGAGGGAAACCATTTCTGCCGATTTTAAGGTCCTTGCTGTGTCCAATCTAGGAGGGGGGGGGGGGGGGGATAATGCTAATTTGCACACTGTTTTTAATATGCCCTCCTAAATGTGTATGAAAGGGTGGATTTTTTTTACAAATACTAAGAAGGAAAATTATTCAATTTGTTCATAAATTTTTAAGATAAAATCCTCCTCTTGTTTTCGAATCTTAGGTTTGGTCTGACTCGACCGGGAATCGAACCCTTATCTCCCGGTACCGAGGCAGACAGTCTTACCACCTACACCACGAAGACGGAAGTTAAGTTGAAAACGCCAAAAAGAACGTAATGATATAATGGCATACTAAAGTAATTGCACATAACGATTAAATTCAACACCATGTAGAGACGACTAGTCAATAAGACATGGAACCACTTGTGTATTGTTAAAGTAGACCACCCCAAACGGGTCCGGCGATATCCGTGTAACGTCGGTTTGTATTAAAAGTATAAAGGCCCGGCGATCTCCGTCCTAATTCGTTAGAGATCAGAGTTCCACGTGGACTTGTCGGTCATTTCTGGAGACCGACAGGCCTACGAACAATTCCGAACACAAATTACGGAAATGTATACCGAACCTATAAGGGATGTTCTACCTGAACATAATATAGCGTAGGCGTTCAATAGAGTTGGCGTTCCACGAGAAAACCAACATTTCGGACTCTGCTAACCCGGACAGATGCTGTTAACCTCCTGTCGATTTTCTGTTTCAGCAACCATGACCACGCAGGCTGATCTTGGTCGGTACATTACGCAGAGTCCATAATGTTGGTTTTGTGGTGGAACGGCTCAATTTCATAATGGTTGATGTTTGCAAATAAATTAATTAAAGAAAATTAATTTTGATTCGAAGGTATGAATCTTGGGAGAAATACTAGGTATCATACCTGTCACTTTGGACTATACGAGATCGTCATGTTTGGATTAGTATAGGAGCCCATGAAGCTGGCGAAGGCGTTTTTCCAGTCTGGGACATGGGAGGCCGATCCCCCGGACTTTAACAGGAATGTGATCACATAGGATGTTGCGTTTGGATAGTCCGTGTCACCTGTAGATTATAATAACATTCACAACGTTACGGCGGTATAATAACATTCACAACGTTACGGCGGTATAATAACATTCACAACGTTACGGCGGTATAATAACATTCACAACGTTACGGCGGTATAATAACATTCACAACGTTACGGCGGTATAATAACATTCACAACGTTACAGCGGTATAATAACATTCACAACGTTACGGCGGTATAATAACATTCACAACTTTACGGCGGTATAATAACATTTACAACGTTACGGCGGTATAATAACATTCACAACGTTACAGCGGTATAATAACATTCACAACGATACAGCGGTATAATAACATTCACAACGTTACGGCGGTATAATAACATTCACAACGTTACGGCGGTATAATAACATTTATTACATGCCTGTTTATTTTCCGGTGGAAATACACACATATTGACATGCGCAAATACACCACGACAGATTAAAATTCCGTATCTATATGCGGTGTAAATACAAGATTGTGACGTCATACGGTGACGTAACCGGTTTGATGACGATATTAGTACTATTTACTATTAATAAAATGTAAACTCAATAAATTTTCGCTGCTCATAGATTGTAGGTATGTAATAAAAGAAATATTTTGTTGTGGGGTGGATAATTGAGTTCGTATTAACGACGCGTAGCGTGGGGAAATCCATATCTTAGCTCGACCTACGGTCTCGTAAGATATCGATTTTCCCACGCTACTTGTCGTGGAATACGAACTCATTTATCCACCCCACAACATAATATTCCGTATTTACAACTTTACGTCGGTATAATAACATTCACAACGTCACGTCGGTATAATAACATTCACAACGTTACGTCGGTATAATAACATTCACAACGTTACAGTGGTATAATAACATTCACAACGTTACGGCGGTATAATAACATTCACAACGTTACGGCGGTATAATAACATTCACAACGTTACGTCGGTATAATAACATTCACAACGTTACAGTGGTATAATAACATTCACAACGATACAGCGGTATAATAACATTCACAACGATACAGCGGTATAATAACATTCACAACGTTACGGCGGTATAATAACATTCACAACTTTACGGCGGTATAAAGCAGACACACAATATTGGATGATCTAAAAATCTAGTTTAAGATTAACAATCGACCAAATAAACTTGTTTATAAAACAAGGTTATTTATAAACTACAATTACACAAAACCGGTTGATCTACATAAAACAGAAATTATGCTCACATGTGGCAAATATAATTTGTCGTAAGTAAAATATTTTTAAGTAATAGCAGTTTTACCAAAACAAGTAATTTGTTTATCAACCACCAATCAGCCAAAATATAGTGTTCATGGTATAATTTCCTAAACACTTATTTGAGCCGCATGATTAAAATGAGGTTCTCGTTATGTATCTACGGTCATCTCTTGTACTGCAAAATCGAGCCCTACTCGATTAAATCCGTATTTTCAAATCGGGTCATATCGGCTATTTCCGTGAATAGACGAGCGCAGTCCGATCAATGTACAGTTTGTAATACCAAATCGGGCACCACTCGTCTGTTTACATAATTAAGCTTGTAAATCCGATCATCGTAAATTATTGCACAATCGGGCCTAACTCGAGTATTTTCGTTAATATACCCTAACTTGAGTATTGACGAGTTTAACTAAGTTGATCTAATAGTGTATTACCAGAATATCGCTCGAGAACGATGTATGGGTGCGTAACCCCGCCAAAGTCAGAGTCACAGGACATGTGGTCGGGTAAAAAATCTTTGCCAATCGTCGGGTCTCTGGAAAATTAAAAAAATAATTAATACTCTATCCTCAAATAATATTCATGATATAACTTAGTATCGTTTACAGTTGAGAAATAAATATTCGTAAGGATATAGTTCATTAACCCTTTCAGCGCCGAATTGTTTATGTTCAAACTCGGACGACTCTATTTTCATGTTATAGGATTTTTGGAATAGTTTTATAACTCACAGCCAAACAATGCAGATTTCAGGTGAGACAGCTGAATCTGCATTGTTTGCAAAAAGGTTAATATTGCCTTTGGCGTTGAAAGAGTTTTGTAAATAACGGGATATTTCATGATTTTTGTATATTTTTGCTGAATTAAAGGCCTATAGTGCCGGGTGCTCTTTGTAATTGTAAATGTATTTGTATGTAAATCTGTAAATATGCACAAGTCACAATAATACAAGATTTACTCACTTACTTTATTAGATTTAATGCCACAGGTTATATAACAGTTAATTCGTAATACAGGTCAAGATCATCTTTTTTTACCGCAATAAGATTTCATGAACAATGGGATGTCATTATTGTGACAAATAAGTTGCAGAAGATACACATAGCCTCGCGGAAGATAGGCATGGCCTAGTGGAAGATATGCATAGCCTCTCGGGAGATACGCATGGCCTCGCGGAAAATATGCATAGCCTCACCAAAGCTGTCCATCTCTACATATAATTAGAAAGATATTACACAAATAGGAAACTCTCACGCAATCTTACTGAAGTACACGATTTCTTGTTTTTGTTTGCATACTTTACCCCGCCTATAACAATTGTGTTCAGCCTTTTCACGGCGTTTCAGGGTTCAGATTTTTAACACTTTCGCTGTCAAAAGCAATTAAAGATTTTTGCAAACAATGCATATTCAGGTGAGATAGCTCATAACGAGCTGTCTCTCCAGAAATATGCATTGTTTGCCACTCAGACATTACATTTTACCAACTTTCCTGTCTGACGAAAATGGAGTGGTCCAATTTTCAACACGGAAGAATCGACTTTGAGAAATTCGGCAGTGAAAGAAAAAGAGAAAAATGAGATTGAGGGTACAACCAAAGAAATGAATAAAGTTTCTTACGCCACACATTGACCGAAGTGATCCAGATAGTCTGCCAGCACGAAGAAGTGGTATTGATCGTAAGCGACTTTCTCTATATTACTGGCGTTGTTCTGGTAGTACTGCAACACGCTCTCTATCACACAGTCGTTTTGATTGGCCAGTTTCAAACATACGTCATCCAACGAAATCGCTGATCCGACAGAGGACGCTGTCACGTTCGCTATGGCATTTTGTAGATCGAGCAGCTTAAAAAATTCAATAAAGTCGTTTTGTTAGTTGTATTGTTAAATGTATTCTTTATTCCCTTATTTTACGTTTGATAATTGGTTACATGTAATGCTTATTTCACATATACTTTATATATGAGCCGTTCCACGTGAAAACCATGATTGTGGACTCTGCGTAAAATATCGACCCTGATCAGCCTAAGCATGTCGCGCAAGCTAACCCTGACAGACACTTTTCGCGTCCTGTGGATTTTCTGTTTCAGGAATCAGTACTACATACCTATAGCCCCTGAGACGGAATGTGTCGGCCTGGATTAGTCTGGGTCGATACATTACGCAGAGTCCATAGTGTTGATTTTCTCTTGGAACGGCTCATATACATGTTTTTGTCACTGTTAATTTGTATTCGTCGTTGCCACATACGGACGGACTTCAAAGTCGTCCGCTGTCGGATCAGGAATGCATGCCATTTTATGGAATGGAATACTAGTAGTATTTCGAAGAATTGGGTTGAGGAAATTGACCCGAAAGAGAAACATTGTGTCGTATATTGAGGAAAAAAGCCTGAAAAATGAACCGTTTTGTCGTAGAATATGGATACTTATTTGAAGGAGGTACTTTTTGTCGAGGAATGTTTTCATTAGGATAACCTCCTAGTCGTAGGTTGAGGTACCTGCTTTTGAGGACGAACCCTTTGACGGAGATGGAGGCAATTAATAAAGATGAGGAACGCATTGCCGAACGTTAAGAAAACGCACCTGGTAGATGAACGTTTTTAGGACGAACATTTTGACGGAGATGGAGGAAATTAATAAAGATGAGGAACGCATTGCCGAACGTTGAGAAAACGCATCTGGTAGGTGAACGTTTTTAGGACGAACCCTTTGACGGTGATGGAGGAAATTAATAAAGATGAGGAACGCATTGCCGAACGTTGATAAAACGCACCTTGTAGATGACGTTTTTGCCGCCTATTGAGGAAACTGTGCTTATGGATGAACCGTTTGCCGGAGATTGAGGAGCCCTTCGTCAACAATTAATCTGTAGATGGATTCCTTTGTCGTAGATAATGGAAAGTAATATAAAGGAGGAAAACTTTTGTGTTTGATCGTTGAAACTAAGCTAAAGAATTAACCGTTTGTCGAAGCTTGAGCGAAACTCATTTTAAGAATGGACCGTTTTTCGAAGCTTGAGGTAACCAATATTAAGGATGAAGCGTTCGTCGAAGATTGAGGAAACCAATATTAAGGAGTTTCCGTTTGTCGAAGCTTGAGGAAACCAATATTAAAGGTTTTCCGTTTGTCGAAGCTTGAGGTAACCAATATTAAGGGTTTTCCGTTTGTCGAAGCTTGAGGAAACCAATATAAGGGATGAACCGTTCCTCGAAGCTTGAGGAAACTAATTTAAAGAATGAGCCATTTGTCGAACATATAGGGCAACTAATCTTAAAGATGAACCGATTGTCGAAGATCTTGAAAACGAAATTTCAGGATGAACCGTTTGTCAAAGATTTGGGACACTACTTAAGTATGGACCGTTTGTAGAATACTGAAGAAATAAGTCTTAAGGAGAGCATTCTTGTTGCTAACTGTTGAAACTTACTTGAAGAGGAATCTTTTGTCGTACATTGAGGAAACTATGCTAAATGATGAACCGTTTGTCAAAAATTGGGGTTGAACATTCTAGTTGTAAATTGATGAAACTTACTTGTAGAAGGAACGTTTGTCGAAGATTGCGGAAACTATCCTAACAAGGACATTATTGTCGTTGATCGGGAATAATAACTTGAATGAGGAACTGTTTGTCATAGATTGGGGAAACTATTCTAAAGGATTAACCGTTTGTCGAAGATGGAATGAGAATAAATTCTGTAAATTGAAGAAACTAACCTGTAGGAGGAACCGTTTGTCGAAGACTGAGTGCACTAATCTAAGTTGTTGTTGTTGATTGGGAATGACAACTTAAATGCGGAACTGTTTGTTGTAGATTGAGACAACTATGCTAAAGGATGATCCGTTTGTCGAAGATGGAAGGATAACAAATTCTAGTTGTACATTGAGGAAACTAACTTGAAGAAGGAACCGTTTGTCTTGTTGTTGATTGTAAAAAATAACTTAAATGAGGCAATATGTGTCGTAGATTTAGTAAAGGATAAACGTTTAGTTGTTAATTGCAGTTACTCACCTGAAGGAGGAACCCTTTGTCGTAGATTGAGGAAAACTTAATGTTATCCGTAGATGGCGGTGGTAACTGGTGCTCAATTATTGCATGGCTGTCGGTTCTACTAACAAATACTTCAACGGTGTCGTAATGTCCTCTACTACAAATTGTGAAAGAGGAATAATATACAGTACATATATGCTGGAATGCTAAAATTGTTTTTTCTAGAAAATAAAACCTACATCAGCTGTTTTATGTATGGAGTAATTGCGGCCTCATGAATACTAATGAGCCGGTGCTCGAAAACCATGAATATTAATAAGCCGGTGCTCGAAAGTGCGTGAATATTAATGAGACAGTGCTGGAAAAACCTGAATATTAATGAGCCGGTACTCGATATGCCATAAATATTAATGAGCCGTTGCTCGAAATGCCATGAGCCGATGCGTTTGATACACGACGTTTGCTTCGAAAAACAAATCGTCGATTCCGTTTCACAAAAAAACATATTTGTTATAAATCGTTGATTACATAGGCAAATTATAAGTGTAGCTTCCGATTTATAAAGATTAATAAATTCCAAATAGGTCAGGACAAATATGTGTCCAAAAAGTGTTGTAGTAATCAGATGAAACGCTATCCAAACCATAACATTGGTCAGACAAGTTTTCAATCTTATTGATAAGATTTAGCTGTGTAAAAGTCACCATCTTTTCACACATCAACGATTAAAAGATATATAATGCAAAATGAAATATATAAATATAAATATATAAATAATATAGATATGTAAGTAAAATAGATTGAATGCATATTTGTTTACATGGAAACTTGTAATAGTTCCGTCCTGAGCGTGTTTATTGTGTGGACTCATCGCACGCCCTTATCAACGGTCATGATAACTCATTGTCTCCGGTCATGATCGAAAGATAGTGACAAACTTGTTCAAGGCAACGTGAATAGAACCTTAATAACAAAATTGAGCCGTCCCGCGAGAAATCCAACATAATGGCATCTGCGTAATGTATCGATCCAGATTAGCCTGCGCATAGGGGGATAGACGTATAGAGTAATGTTGCCTGAAACGGAAAAATCCACAGAAGGCGAAAAGTGTATAGCCGGGTAACCCTGCGCGGCATGCTTAGGCTGATCCGGGTCGATACATGTACTTTACGCAAAGTCCCTAGTGCTGGTTTTCTCGCGGGACGGACCAATTAAGAAAGCATGTTTTACAACTGTAGTACGGACTTACCCAAATAACGTGTCGAAGTATGTTTTACGTGTGTCGCTGGTTGGCCGTGGGTTGGGTATACAAGGTTGGGCCGCACGACATTCACGACAGACACACTGGTTTGAACCTGAAGTGAGATTTATTTGTTTGACCGCTGGCGACTAACGCTCATAACTGTTACACTAAATGTTAGCTACATGTACATACTAAAAGCAAGCCCCCATCCCCCTACATAAAATAGGTGTAGTTCCTAATAGTAAGTAAAGTGCTTGTTAGTTTAATGTAACCATATTGAAAGGGCCAGTAACTTCTGTGTTATGATACACCTTTACTAAGCACCAGGACAGGCAGGTAGGTATTCGGTATTATATTTCAACTGGCTTTGTTTTGCTTTGTTCGGGCTTTAGCCGTTTTCAACATTATTTCAGTTATTTCACGTCAGCAGTTCATTTATTTATGATCCCTGGGTAAGCAAACCAGTGGTACATTTACTAACCTCCCATACGCGCACCTACCCTCATTTATCTCTTTTCTTCTCTCTTTATATCTACTTGTTCTCCCTTTTTCCCACTATCTTGCTCTCTCTCTCCACTCGCTGTTACGTATGTTTGTTCATGTATGATAAATTACAAAACTAAAGTAAGCTGATATTTGCTGAACATGTTAAATATTCACCGTGCTTCCTGTAAATCAATCTTTATCAGAGAGGACCTAAAATAAGCTATGAGCTTTCAGTCCAATTCATTTCTCCATTATGTATTTCTTGATGTTTCCTACTATGCAAAATATATGAGAATTAAATATGTTTGAACTAAACCAGTAGTAGGCTAGGAAATGTGCCTTTCCAAATGATACACCACCATGAACACAGAGTCGCGATTGGGGATCGAACTCAGGACGCCCGGTTGCAAATCCCCAACGCTAGCCTCTAGGCCACGGTGGGTTCCTAATTCAACTAGCTGTTGGCTCAATCAGCGGCCATAAACAAAACAACCAAAAACACATGGTTGGATAAATGAAACAGATTTTCAATGAAAAACCCCAGAGAACTTAAATGTACGTCACTCAAAAGAGGTAAATATAAAACATTACCTATCATATGACTGTTCGTGTTCAATAAGGGAAATATAAAACATTACCTATCATATGACTGCTCGTGTTCAATAAGGGAAATATAAAACATTACCTATCATATGACTGCTCGTGTTCAATAAGGGAAATATAAAACATTACCTATCATATGACTGTTCGTGTTCAATAAGGGAAATATAAAACATTACCTATCATATGACTGTTCGTGTTCAATAAGGGAAATATAAAACATTACCTATCATATGACTGCTCGTGTTCAATAAGGGAAATATAAAACATTACCTATCATATGACTGTTCGTGTTCAATAAGGGAAATATAAAACATTACCTATCATATGACTATTCGTGTTCAATAAGGGAAATATAAAACATTACCTATCATATGACTGCTCGTGTTCAATAAGGGAAATATAAAACATTACCTATCATATGACTGCTCGTGTTCAATAAGGGAAATATAAAACATTACCTATCATATGACTGTTCGTGTTCAATAAGGGAAATATAAAACATTACCTATCATATGACTGCTCGTGTTCAATGAGGGAAATATAAAACATTATCTATCATATGACTGCTCGTGTTCAAAGAGTTAAATATAAAACATAACCTATCATATGTCTAATCGTGTTCAAAGAGGTAAATATAAAACATAACCTATCATATGACTGCTCGTGTTCAATGAGGTAAATATAAAACAAAACCTATCATATGACTGCTCGTGTTCAAAGAGTTAAATATAAAACATTACCTATCATACGACTGCTCGTGTTCAATGAGGTAATTATTTATAAAACATTACCTATCATATGACTGCTCGTGTTCAAAGAGTTAAATATAAAACATTACCTATCATACGACTGCTCGTGTTCAATGAGGTAAATATTTATAAAACATTACCTATCATATGACTGCTCGTGTTCAAAGAGTTAAATATAAAACATAACCTATCATATGTCTAATCGTGTTCAAAGATTTAAATATAAAACATTACCTATCATATGACTGCTCGTGTTCAATGGTTTATTACACCGAGAGTTCTGTATATTTAAAGGATGCAAACGGGTTCCGTCGGGAGAAGTCCACGACTGACCATCTGTGAACACGTAGTCTATCGGAAACGGGGCATGTCCGTTACCGAGGCTGCCAATGTAGGTCATCCAGTTAGCAGGCGTACAGTCGGCCGCCTTCTTTCCGCACAGAAACCCGATCGACTTTAAGTGAAGGAAGGTTTCCACGTCAATGCAAGAATCGTAGATTCCTTTCGCGTAATCGTTCGTCAGGGCCACCGTAATAGCAGGAACGCCCGTGGTGTAGGATTTTGGCTTGGTGGCTGCTGGGTCGGCCCAAACAAATTTGCTTTGTATTGGTGAGCACGTCATCTGGCAGACTTGGTTTATAAAGTTATACAGACACGAGGGACAACTGCTCAAGAATCTTTTGGGAAAATCCATACTGTTTTCTATAGTCTTTAACTGGTTGACGTCGCAGCACGTTCTGCTGTTGCCGTTGCCTGCAATTCAAGTTTAGATTGATTAACCCTTTCCCGCATATATAGATGATTTTTGACTCCTCCTGCAATATTTTCAAAATTGATTTGCTGTTGTGATCTCAAAAGTTGTTGGTACTATAATAGGTAATGGCCAAAAAATAGATAATCTCTATAATTCAATGGATAACCTATGACTAAAAGTCGAACACATTGTGGCAAAAGGAGAAATTGCTCGTTTTGAGCAATTTCTTCTTTTGTCACTATGTTTTCAAAAAATCATCTGGGAAAATGATGGGAAAATAGGAAAATTCAAAGCTTTAAGTTATGATTAAACCGATTCATTTTCACATAACCAGTCACAATTGTTCCAGCGAGATGATGTGTTATATAAAAGATTTCTCCATTTTCCACAATGATTTCAACTCGATTAAATAAACATACCGTCATTTAAAGAGATTTTCTGCATTTTGGACTTGATCATTTCAAAATCATCTGATGCAGATTTATTACATTAGTAAGGCATTAATACCCTGTTAAAGGTATTTAGTATGACCCGGCCGAGGATCGAACCCGCGACCTCCTGCACCCGAGGCGAACGCTCTATCACCACCCACCGAGGCGGTCCGAGGAAAATATCATAAAATAAATGTATGATACTAGTGTACGATCTTGTATCGACCTAAACAGAATTGTTGTGCATCGGCGGCCATCTCATCACTTTCTATCACTGTGAAATGTGTTAATTTAGATTCTTCTTACAATGCTTGAAATTAAGCATTGTCCAAGGGCACTTCAAATGCCACTCTGCATCAAGTAAATATATTAGCAAAGTTTTGCTTGACCCATTTTCACGTACAGACGCTTTCTGACACATCTGCAGAAGACAACTTTTGAAAACATTGTGGCAAATGGAGAAATTGCTCGTGATGAGCCATTATTCCTTTGGCCGAAATGTTTACAATTCTATTATAAATATTAACTTTAATATTAAGAGATTTTTCATATTTTCTCCAGATGAGTTCATAATCGTCTGCTGCAGTTTCGTTGTATATTGAAAAGGGTTATCTGGTCGACTGCTGCTTTTCCACATATATATTTAGATCAGACTATATTGTGTCTTTGGATAATTTAGCATTTAACCCATTGTAAGGCTACATTTTCAAAATAAACTTGTCGGAGTTTACATTTTGGAAGGGTTCAAGGCCAATTGTAGGAATGTCAATATAAAATGAGCCGTTCCACGAGATAACCAACATGATGGCCTCTCTGTAATGTATCAACCCAGATCAGCCTGTGCAGTCCGCGCAGGCTGATCCGGGCCGACGCATTCCATCTATGGGAGATATAGGTATAGAATAATGATTCCTGAAACAGAAAATACACAGGAGGCAAAAAGTGTCTATCCGGGCTAGCCTGCGCGGCATGCTTAGTCTAGTTTGGATCGATACTTTACGCAGAGTCCACAATGTTGGTTTTCTCGTGGGACGGCTCAAATGTTGAGTTAGGCCGTCACCAACAGTGTAGAGTCTGGTTAGACGAATGCACCGATTGGCTGGCTTCTATATTGGTGGCTAGGTTTCCCTTAATATGTACAATTAGCCACATGTTTAAGGTTATAAAACGAATTAGCCTAACTCTTGAAGGAACTATTCAAGACTAACCATTGTACAAACTCGGACAGTAATCTCTAAGAATCCTCAACCCTTCTGGGTCCGTCATCAACGGCGCGTGTTTTGTCGTATCATTTGCTGGACAGTTTAATAAACCCCTGTTCCATCCATGCCCACACTGGCCGTACCAAACGCATTCGTAATCGGGCGCATCCAGAAATCCCTGGAAAAGAATGTTAAACTCTGTACATGATGCTATGTTAAACTCTGTACATGTACATGATATGTTAAACTCTGTACATGATATGGTAAACTCTATACACGATATGTTAAACTCATGTGTTATACTCTGTACATGATATTATAAACGCATGTGTTAAACTATATACATGATATGTTAAACTCATGTGTAAACTCTGTACATGATATGTTAAACTCATGTGTTAAACTCTGTACATGATATGTTAAACTCATGTGTTAAACTCTATACATGATATGTTAAACTCATGTGTTAAACTCTGTACATAATATGTTAAACTCTGTACATGCTATGTTAAACTCATATGTTAAACTCATATGTTAAACTATGTACATGATATGTTAAACTCATATGTTAAACTATGTACATGATATGTTAAACTCATATGTTAAACTCTGTACATGATATAAACTCTATACATGATATGTTAAACTCATGTGTTAAACTATGTACATGATATGTTAAACTCTGTACATGATATGTTAAACTCATATGTTAAACTCTGTACATGATATGTTAAACTCTGTACATGATATGTTAAACTCATATACTAAACTCTGTACATGATATGTTAAACTCTGTACATGATGTGTTAAACTCTGTACATGATATGTTAAACTCTGTACATGATATGTTAAACTCTGTATAAGATATGTTAAACTCTGCACATGATATGGACTATTTAACTATTTTCAGTGGCGTCTGCTTTAAAAGCATCAGAGGAAATGTTTTGTTTGTTTTATTGGGGTTTTACGCTATTTTGATATTAGTTCAGTTATATCACGGCGATAGTTCACTGGGTAAGCAAACCAGATCTAGGCTAGTAAAACTATGCCTCATTCAATGGCACTCCACCATGACCGTCGCATCCTGGAATCGAACCCGCGGCTCCAAATCCCCGACGGTAACCACTCGGCCCATGCGAAATCAATAGAGCGGGATAAGTGTACAGAGGGTTAACACATAGAAGTTTGTATATACCAACGGTATTCAAAATGAAATAACAGTTCTGTTATCATTTGAAAACATTAACCTAATTCTGACCCTTGAGTAAATATATGGGCTGCGGCTAGCGAGTTGGGGTCTCAAATCATTTGTAGACAGTGTAGAGTCGAGCGAACCTGTGAATCCACACAGTCTCACCAAAGCCTCCATTTTCTGTCTACATTTAACTAAGTCCTAAATGCATTTGTTGACATAAGACTAGAACTATATCTCCATTAACCTATATACGATCCCATTACGGAGAGTCTCAAAGCATCTGTATACAGTGCAGCCTCGAGCGAGTCTGTGAATCAACGCAGTCTCATCAAAGCCGCCATGTTTCATCTACTTTTGAGTTAGGTCAAAATGCATCTTTAGACAAAAGTCTAGAGCTTTATCCACATTCATTTCACGCCAATTAACCTTTATATAGTCCCGTTACGGAGAGTCTATAAGACCCGAACTCGCTAGACGCGGCTCATAAGTATTATAAAGAAGTACATGTAAGTTCAACAGATGTTAACGGTGTCATTTATTTGACCTTGCGAATCTCCCTAAAACAAATAGCACATTTGATGATTAGGTTCCATGTTTGTCATGCTAATAAATATGAGCCGTTCTACGAGAAAACCAACATGATGGACTCTGCGAAATGTATCTACCCAGGCTTATCCGGGCCGACACATTCCGTCTCGTGGGGAAAGAGGTATAGAGTAATGATTCCTGAAACAGGAAATCTACCGGAGGCGAAAAGTGTCTGTACAATTTAGCCTCCGCGGCATGCTTAGGCTGATCCGAGCAATACGTTACGCAGAAAAATATATTTTTGCGAAAAACAGTAAACACCGGAATATATTGGGCATTTATAGACACTTAATAACATTTATTGCAGCAACAAAGAACCTGTATTAGAAACAAATATGCATAAATGTATTTTTAGAACGATTTTGTCACAAATTGTACACATCATAACATATTTAATATATACTCATGAAGGAGTTAAATATTTGATATATACTCATGAAGGAGTAAATTATAACATATTTAATATATATACTCATGAAGGAGTCAATTCTAACATATTTGATATATACTCATGAAGGAGTCAATTCTAACATATTTAATATATACTCATGAAGGAGTAAATTATAACATATTTAATAAATACTCATGAAGGAGTCAATTCTTACATATTTAATATATACTCATGAAGGAGTCAATTCTAACATATTTAATATATACTCATGAAGGAGTAAATTATAACATATTTGATATATACTCATGAAGGAGTCAATTCTAACATATTTAATATATACTCATGAAGGAGTTAATTCTAACCTATTTGATATATACTCATGAAGGAGTCAATTCTAACATATTTGATATATACTCATGAAGGAGTCAATTCTAATATATTTAATATATACTCATGAAGGAGTAAATTATAACATATTTTATATATACTCATGAAGGAGTCAATTCTAACATATTTGATATATACTCATGAAGGAGTCAATTCTAACATATTTGATATATACTCATGAAGGAGTCAATTCTAACATATTTAATATATACTCATGAAGGAGTAAAATCTAACACATTTGATATATACTCACGAAGGAGTCAATTCTAACATATTTGATATATACTCATGAAGGAGTCAATTCTAACATATTTAATATATACTCATGAAGGAGTAAATTCTAACATATTTAATATATACTCATGAAGGAGTCAATTCTAACATATTTGATATATACTCATGAAGGAGTCAATTCTAACATATTTGATATATACTCATGAAGGAGTCAATTCTAAGATATTTAATATATACTCATGAAGGAGTCAATTCTAACATATTTAATATATACTCATGAAGGAGTCAATTCTAACAGATTTAATATATACTCATGAATGAGTCAATTCTAACAGATTTAATATATACTCATGAAGGAGTCAATTCTAACATATTTAATATATACTCATGAAGGAGTAAATTCACTTACAAATGTTGTCGATATCAGATTACATGCCACAAACACATCAAGCCACGTGCGTATCGGCAGCATTTTGAAATCCAATTTGAAGTTCAGTGAAATAATTAATTGAATATTATTTACTTCTACTATTCAATTCACCGAGCTTCCGTCAAATGATGCACTCATGCCATCGACCGACCTTATAAAACGTTGGTTTCTAGCCGTGTCATTCCAAAAATGTATAATGTATTGTCTTTGTGACCTTCGATTACTACTGCAAGTCTGATTCCAGATGGACTAGCGAACTGAATTACTAGTCTTGTTTCGAAAGAAAAGTGAAACATAGGCATACTTCTTGTATGAAAATGCTAGACGTTTAGCTAAAAGTAAATGGACTGTTCTTGCCTTTTCAAAACGAAAACTCTCGAAAAATTCGTTTCAACTTGACGTGGCTATAAACCCTTAACCAGATGTGTTTACAGCAGAAGATTTATTTAAATTGTTGTGACAAAAGGAGATCACGAGTACTTTATCCTCTTGCAACAAAGCTATCATCTCTTTACAATGACAATGATCTCAATAGAGAAATATTTGATATTGTTGTCATCTTTTATTCAAAGCCGTCAGTGCAGAGTTGTATTGTTTTGGGGGAAAGCGATTGAACAGCATAACACAATTATGCTACTCACGGTATGTGCGACTTATTAACACCTTTTGATTGATTGATTGATTGATTGATTGCTTGGTGTTTTAAGCGAGCTTTCAACAATTTTCCAGTTATATCACGACGTTTCCAGTGTAAGTTACCAATACTACTGGTCCGTTTATCCCGACACCAGGCAGTCAGTCTAAATGCTAACACCGACACCCTAAACGCCAAGGAGGGCAGCCATTACTACCATTGTTAAAGTCGTGTGGTATGAGACCAGACCAGGGAACACCGTTTGAGAACTATCGTCTAACGCAGTCTAATCTTGGTCGACATTAATCTCTTCCCTTTCGTTAAATCATAGTAGGGATTAGTCCATACATACTTAACAACTTGTCCAACATCAGGTATAGTGCTATTTTGGTGCAGGCATTCGACGGGATCCGGATTACTGTTATCTCCTGTAATGGGGCCATACCATAGTTGAGGACCTCTCTGGTGATTTGAAAATCATACGATTCAAGGCTGGTTTCCAGCCTTCTTATTTTGAAAATGGGAAAGGGGAACCAATTGGATAGCGTGACATATCACATCGTTTGAACTTGTGAAAATCGGATAAAAACGCGTGACAAAATATCGCATCATTTGAATTTGTGAACATCGGATAAACATGTTACACTTTGCCTCATATGCCATTTTCTAAATTATTATTTCAAGTTGAAAAAGAAATGAAATGAAATCTCTAGAAATGAATGTGCATGTATCGAGGGCTTGGCGTGAAACAGTTGTAACTAAAAACCTACTTTGAAAACCCTGGTTTAGGGGCAATTTTGACCCCTTTGTAAACAATGCAAATTTAGGTGCCATTGCTCAGAACGAGCAATGGCACCTAAATTTCCATTGTTTACCAAGAAAAGTGATTTAACGCTTATAAAGACTTTATGGCGAGGTGATTAAACCTTGGTAAAAAAATACCAATTTTAGATACAACCGTTTCACGCCAAGCCCTCGGTATGTAGAATTGTTTGCTACAGTAACGTCAAATGACGTCTGTGCTAGGGAAAAGGGAAATGCGTCGTAGAAGAAGATACCATCAGAAAAAAAAAATTATTATTGTTTACCCTTTTACATATGTATGTTGACGCACTAACATCAGAAGACATTTGAAAACATTCTGGAAAAGGGAGAAATTGCCCATAATGAGAAATATCTCCTCTTGTCACACCGTTTTCGTCACTATTCATTAAGTGTACTTTGTGATTAAAAGTATTCTTCTAATTTTGTAGATGATTTCATTGGTCGGGATAGTTTTTCTATCTTAAACAAGGACTCAGTTCAGGTAAACTGATAACCCCCAATCTCACGTCAACAAATCTGCAACATACGACCTTGGAAAAGAAATCCAGGTTATATTATTGAAAATCATTTTAATGATAAAACTTGAAAACAGTGTGGCTAAAGAAGAAAATGCTTATTATGAGTTATTTGCTCCTGTTGCCGTAGTGTTTTCAAAAGTCGTCTGCTGCAGATGAGGAAAGGGTTAGCGAAAAGCGAAGTACAAAGTACAACATTTGTCACTTGATAAGAATTGTATGGACCCGAATTGTATCACATTTTTTTAACTCTCGAGTGGCTTAACCCTTTCCCACATAAAGACGCTTTCTGACGTCTCTGTAGCAGACGACAATAATGCGAGAGTGTTCATTATTTTGGGTAAATCTCCTTTTGCCAAAACGTTTAATCTCATTAATCATTCTTACATTTACAGTGATGTTTGTTTTACCAAAATCGTCTGCTAGAAAATCGCATTAAACCCGAACAAACTAAGCAAAACGACTTGGGAAAACATGATTAATAAATGCTCCTTTTGCCAGAATGGTTTCAACAATATTGATAAGTACAGTTATAAAGATGGTTGCATGTGTGAAAGGGTTACATAAAGTTATTAATTGGAGAAAGTGTCTGTGGCCTGCAGCAGTGTGAAAGCCGGTGAACGCTGTTTCCACATTTCCCTCATACAGATGTTTTTATGCCACTTTCCACAAATATTTAGTCTTGTAACACTAGTTCAAAGATTAAACGTTCCCTCATACAGATGTTTTATGATATTATCCACGATTATTTAGACATGTAACACTAGTTCAAAGATTAAACTTTCCCTCATACAGATGTATCATGCCACTTTCCACGAATATTTAGTCTTGTAACACTAGTTCAAAGATTAAACTTTCCCTCATACAGATGTATCATACCACTTTCCACGATTATTTAGTCATGTAACACTAGTTCAATGATTAAACGATCCCTCATACAGATGTTTCATGCCACTTTCCACGAGTATTTAGTCATGTAACACTAGTTCAATGATTAAACGATCCCTCATACAGATGTTTCATGCCACTTTCAACGAGTATTTAGTCGTGTAACACTAGTTCAAAGATTAAACGTTCCCTCATACAGATGTTTTATGATATTTTCCACGATTATTTAGTCATGTAACACTAGTTCAAAGATTAAACGTTCCCTCATACAGATCTTTTATGCCACTTTCCACGATTATTTAGTCATGTAACACTAGTTGAAAGATTAAACGTTCCCTCATACAGATGTTGTATGCCACTTTCCAAGATTATTTAGTCATGTCACACTTGTTTAAAGATTAAAAGATGTTGTATGCCACTTTCCAAGATTATTTAGTCATGTAACACTAGTTGAAAGATTAAACGTTCCCACATACAGATGTTTCAAGCCACTTTCCACGATTATTTAGTCATGTAACACTAGTTCAAAGATTAAACTTTTCCTCATATAGATGTTTTTATGCCACTTTCCACGATTATTTAGTCATGTAATACTAGTTCAAAGATTAAACGTTCCCTCATACAGATGTTTTATGCCACTTTCCACGATTATTTAGTCATGTAAACCTAGTTCAAAGATTAAACGTTCCCTCATACAGATGTTTTATGATATTATCCACGATTATTTAGTCATGTCACACTTGTTCAAAGATTAAACCTACTCTCATACAGATGTTGTATGCCACTTTCCAAGAGTATTTAGTCATGTAACACTAGTTCAAATATTAAACGTTCCCTCATACAGATGTTTCATGCCACTTTCCACGATTATTTAGTCGAGTAACATTTGTTCAAAGATTAAACGTTCCCTCATACAGATGTTTTATTTTATTATCCACGATTATTTAGTCATGTACCACTAGTTAAAAGATTAAACCTTCTCTCATACCGATGTTTCAAGCCACTTTCCACGATTATTTAGTCATGTAACACTAGTTGAAAGATTAAACGTTCCCGCATACAGATGTTTCAAGCCACTTTCCACGATTATTTAGTCATGTAACACTAGTTCAAAGATTAAACTTTTCCTCATACTTATGTTTCAAGCCACTTTCCACGATTATTTAGTCATGTAAAACTAGTTGAAAGATTAAACGTTCCCTCATACAGATGTTTCAAGCCACTTTCAACGATTATTTGGTCATGTAACACTAGTTGAAAGATTAAACGTTACCTCATACAGATGTTTTATGCCACTTTCAACGATTATTTAGTCATATAACACTAGTTCAAAGATTAAACGTTCCCTCATACAGATGTTTTATTTTATTATCCACGATTATTTAGTCATGTAACACTAGTTGAAAGATTAAACGTTCCCTCATACAGCTGTTTCATGCCACTTTCCACGATTATTTAGTCATGTAACACTAGTTCAAAGATTAAACGTTCCCTCATACAGATGTTTCAAGCCACTTTCCACGATTATTTAGTCATGTAACACTAGTTCAAAGATTAAACGTTCCCTCATACAGATGTTTCAAGCCACTTTCCACGATTATTTAGTCATGTAACACTAGTTGAAAGATTAAACGATCCCTCATACAGATGTTTTATGCCACTTTCCACGATTATTTAGTCATGTAACACTTGTTCAAAGATTAAACGTTCCCTCATACAGATGTTTTATGATATTATCCACGATTATTTAGTCATGTTACACTAGTTCAAAGATTAAACTTTCCTTCATGCAGATGTTTTATGATATTTTCCACGATTATTTAGTCATGTAACACTAGTTCAAAGATTAAACTTTCCTTCATGCAGATGTTTTTTGATATTTTCCACGATTATTTAGTCATGTAACACTAGTTCAAAGATTAAACGTTCCTTCATACAGATGTTTTATGCCACTTTCCACGATTATTTAGTCATGTAACACTAGTTCAAAGATTAAAATTTCCCTCATACAGATGTTTTATGCCACTTTCCACGATTATTTAGTCATGTAACACTAGTTCAAAGATTAAACATTCCCTCATACAGATGTTTTATGCCACTTTCCACGATTATTTAGTCATGTAATACTAGTTCAAAGATTAAACGTTCCCTCATACAGATGTTTTATACCACTTTCCACGTTTATTTAGTCATGTAACACTAGTTCAAAGATTAAACTTTCCTTCATGCAGATGTTTAATGATATTTTCCACGATTATTTAGTCATGTAACACTAGTTCAAAGATTAAACTTTCCCTCATACAGATGTTTTATGCCACTTTCCACGATTATTTAGTCATGTAACACTAGTTCAAAGATTATACTTTCCCGCATTCAGATGTTTTATGCCACTTTCCACGATTATTTAGTAATTTAACACTAGTTCAAAGATTAAACTTTCCCTCATACATATGTTTTATGCCACTTTCCACGATTATTTAGTCATGTAACACTAGTTCAAAGATTAAACTTTCCCTCATACATATGTTTTATGTCACTTTCTACGATTATTTAGTCATGTAACACTTGTTCAAAGATTAAACGTTCCCTCATACAGATGTTTCAAGCCACTTTCCACGATTATTTAGTCATGTAACACTTGTTCAAAGATTAAACGATCCCTCATACAGATGTTTAATGCCACTTTCCACGATTATTTAGTCATGTAATACTAGTTCAAAGATTAAACGTTCCCTCATACAGATGTGTTATGCCACTTTCCACGATTATTTTGTCATGTAACACTAGTTGAAAGATTAAACGTTCCCTCATACAGATGTTTCATGCCACTTTCCACGATTAGTTAGTCATGTAACACTAGTTGAAAGATTAAACCTTCTCTCATACAGATGTTTTATGCCACTTTCCAAGATTATTTAGTCATGTAACACTAGTTGAAAGATTAAACGTTCCCTCATACAGATGTTTCAAGCCACTTTCCACGATTTTTTAGTCATGTAACACTAGTTCAAAGATTAAACTTTCCCTCATACAGATGTTTTATGCCACTTTCCACGATTATTTAGTCATGTAACACTAGTTCAAAGATTAAACGTTCCCTCATACAGATGTTTTATTTTATTATCCACGATTATTTAGTCATGTAACACTAGTTGAAAGATTAAACGTTCCCTCATACAGATGTTTCATGCCACTTTTCACGATTATTTAGTCATGTAACACTAGTTCAAAGATTAAACGTTCCCTCATACAGATGTTTCAAGCCACTTTCCACGATTATTTAGTCATGTAACACTAGTTAAAAGATTAAACGTTTCCTCATACAGATGTTTCAAGCCACTTTCAACGATTATTTAGTCATGTAACACTTGTTAAAAGATTAAACTTTCCCTCATACAGATGTTTTTTGATATTTTACACGATTATTTAGTCATGTAACACTAGTTCAAAGATTAAACTTTCCCTCATACAGATGTTTTATGCCACTTTCCACGATTATTTAGTCATGTAAAACTAGTTGAAAGATTAAACGTTCCCTCATACAGATGTTTCAAGCCACTTTCAACGATTATTTAGTCATGTTACACTAGTTGAAAGATTAAACGATCCCTCATACAGATGTTTTATGCCACTTTCCACGATTATTTAGTCATGTAACACTAGTTCAATGATTAAACGATCCCTCATACAGATGTTTTATGCCACTTTCCACGATTATTTAGTCATGTAACACTAGTTCAATGATTAAACGATCCCTCATACAGATGTTTCATGCCACTTTCCACGATTATTTAGTCATGTAACACTAGTTGAAAGATTAAACGTTCCCTCATACAGATGTTTCATGACACTTTCCACGATTATTTAGTCGTGTAACATTTGTTCAAAGATTAAACGTTCCCTCATACAGATGTTTTATTTTATTATCCAAGATTATTTAGTCATATAACACTAGTTAAAAGATTAAACGTTCCCTCATAGAGATGTTTCATGCCACTTTTCACGATTATTTAGTCATGTAACACTAGTTCAAAGATTAAACGTTCCCTCATACAGATGTTTCAAGCCACATTCCACGATTATTTAGTCATGTAACACTAGTTGAAAGATTAAACGTTCCATCATACAGATGTTTCGAGCCACTTTCAACGATTATTTAGTCATGTAACACTTGTTAAAAGATTAAACTTTCCCTCATACAGATGTTTTTTGATATTTTACACGATTATTTAGTCATGTAACACTAGTTCAAAGATTAAACTTTCCCTCATACAGATGTTTTATGCCACTTTCCATGATTATTTAGTCATGTAAAACTAGTTAAAAGATTAAACGTTCCCTCATACAGATGTTTCAAGCCACTTTCCACGATTATTTAGTCATGTAACACTAGTTGAAAGATTAAACGATCCCTCATACATATTTGTTATGCCAATTTCCACGATTATTTAGTCATGTAACACTAGTTCAATGATTAAAGGATCCCTCATACAGATGTTTCAAGCCACTTTCCACGAGTATTTAGTCATATAACACTTGTTAAAAGATTAAACTTTCCCTCATACAGATGTTTTTTGATATTTTCCACGATTATTTAGACATGTAACACTAGTTCAAAGATTAAACTTTCCCTCATACGTATGTTTTATGCCACTTTCCATGATTATTTAGTCATTTAACACTAGTTCAAAGATTAAATTTTCCTTCATGCAGATGTTTTATGATATTTTCCACGATTATTTAGTCATGTAACACTAGTTCAAATATTAAACTGTCCCTCATACAGATGTTTTATGCCACTTTCCACGATTATTTAGTCATGTAACACTAGTTCAAAGATTAAATTTTTCCTCATACAGATGTTTTATGCCACTTTCCACGATTATTTAGTCATGTAACACTAGTTCAAAGATTATGCTTTCCCTCATTCAGATGTTTTATGCCACTTTCCACGATTATTTAGTCATGTAACACTAGTTCAAAGATTATACTTTCCCTCATTCAGATGTGTTATGGCACTTTCCACGATTTTTTAGTCATGTAACACTAGTACAAAGATTAAACTTTCCCTCATACAGATGTTTCAATATATTTTCCACGATTATTTAGTCATGTAACACTAGGTCAAAGATTAAACGATCCATCAAACATATGTTTTATGCCACTTACCACGATTATTTAGTCATGTTACACTAATTCAAAGATTAAACTTTCCCTCATACAGATGTTTTTTGATATTTTACACGATTATTTAGTCATGTAACACTAGTTCAAAGATTAAACTTTCCCTCATACAGATGTTTCAAGCCACTTTCCATGATTATTTAGTCATGTAAAACTAGTTAAAAGATTAAACGTTCCCTCATACAGATGTTTCAAGCCACTTTCCACGATTATTTAGTCATGTAACACTAGTTGAAAGATTAAACGATCCCTCATACATATTTGTTATGCCAATTTCCACGATTATTTAGTCATGTAACACTAGTTCAATGATTAAAGGATCCCTCATACAGATGTTTCAAGCCACTTTCCACGATTATTTAGTCATGTAACACTAGTTCAAAGATTAAACTTTCCTTCATGCAGATGTTTTATGATATTTTACACGATTATTTAGTCATGTAACACTAGTTCAAAGATTAAACTTTCCCTCATACAGATGTTTTATGCCACTTTCCACGATTATTTAGTCATGTAACACTAGTTCAAAGATTATACTTTCCCGCATTCAGATGTTTCAAGCCACTTTCCACGATTATTTAGTAATTTAACACTAGTTCAAAGATTAAACTTTCCCTCATACAGATGTTTCATGCCACTTTCCACGTTTTTTTAGTCATGTAAAACTAGTTCAAAGATTAAACTTTCCCTCATACATATGTTTTATGTCACTTTCTACGATTATTTAGTAATTTAACACTAGTTCAAAGATTAAACTTTCCCTCATACATATGTTTTATGTCACTTTCCACGATTATTTAGTAATTTAACACTAGTTCAAAGATTAAACGTTCCCTAATACAGATGTTTCAAGCCACTTTCCACGATTTTTTAGTCATGTAACACTAGTTCAAAGATTAAACGTTCCCTCATACAGATGTTTTATGTCACTTTCTACGATTATTTAGTCATGTAACACTTGTTCAGAGATTAAACGTTCCCTCATACAGATGTTTCAAGCCACTTTCCACGATTATTTAGTCATGTAACTCTAGTTCAAAGATTAAACTTTCCCTCATACAGATGTTTCATGCCACTTTCCACGATTATTTAGACATGTAACACTAGTTCAAAGATTAAACTTTCCCTCATACATATGTTTTATGTCACTTTCTACGATTATTTAGTCATGTAACACTTGTTCAGAGATTAAACGTTCCCTCATACAGATGTTTCAAGCCACTTTCCACGATTATTTAGTCATGTAACACTTGTTCAAAGATTAAACGATCCCTCATACAGATGTTTTATGCCACTTTCCACGATTATTTAGTCATTTAATACTAGTTCAAAGATTAAACGTTCCCTCATACAGATGTTTTATGCCACTTTCCACGATTATTTTGTCATGTAACACTAGTTGAAAGATTAAACGTTCCCTCATACAGATGTTTCATGCCACTTTCCACGATTAGTTAGTCATGTAACACTAGTTGAAAGATTAAACCTTCTCTCATACAGATGTTTTATGCCACTTTCCAAGATTATTTAGTCATGTAACACTAGTTGAAAGATTAAACGTTCCCTCATACAGATGTTTCAAGCCACTTTCCACGATTTTTTAGTCATGTAACACTAGTTCAAAGATTAAACTTTCCCTCATACAGATGTTTTATGCCACTTTCCACGATTATTTAGTCATGTAACACTAGTTCAAAGATTAAACGTTCCCTCATACAGATGTTTTATTTTATTATCCACGATTATTTAGTCATGTAACACTAGTTGAAAGATTAAACGTTCCCTCATACAGATGTTTCATGCCACTTTTCACGATTATTTAGTCATGTAACACTAGTTCAAAGATTAAACGTTCCCTCATACAGATGTTTCAAGCCACTTTCCACGATTATTTAGTCATGTAACACTAGTTAAAAGATTAAACGTTTCCTCATACAGATGTTTCAAGCCACTTTCAACGATTATTTAGTCATGTAACACTTGTTAAAAGATTAAACTTTCCCTCATACAGATGTTTTTTGATATTTTACACGATTATTTAGTCATGTAACACTAGTTCAAAGATTAAACTTTCCCTCATACAGATGTTTTATGCCACTTTCCACGATTATTTAGTCATGTAAAACTAGTTGAAAGATTAAACGTTCCCTCATACAGATGTTTCAAGCCACTTTCATCGATTATTTGGTCATGTTACACTAGTTGAAAGATTAAACGATCCCTCATACAGATGTTTTATGCCATTTCCCACGATTATTTAGTCATGTAACACTAGTTCAATGATTAAACGATCCCTCATACAGATGTTTTATGCCACTTTCCACCATTATTTAGTCATGTAACACTAGTTCAATGATTAAACGATCCCTCATACAGATGTTTCATGCCACTTTCCACGATTATTTAGTCATGTAACACTAGTTGAAAGATTAAACGTTCCCTCATACAGATGTTTCATGACACTTTCCACGATTATTTAGTCGTGTAACATTTGTTCAAAGATTAAACGTTCCCTCATACAGATGTTTTATTTTATTATCCAAGATTATTTAGTCATATAACACTAGTTAAAAGATTAAACGTTCCCTCATACAGATGTTTCATGCCACTTTTCACGATTATTTAGTCATGTAACACTAGTTCAAAGATTAAACGTTCCCTCATACAGATGTTTCAAGCCACTTTCCACGATTATTTAGTCATGTAACACTAGTTGAAAGATTAAACGTTCCCTCATACAGATGTTTCGAGCCACTTTCAACGATTATTTAGTCATGTAACACTTGTTAAAAGATTAAACTTTCCCTCATACAGATGTTTTTTGATATTTTACACGATTATTTAGTCATGTAACACTAGTTCAAAGATTAAACTTTCCCTCATACAGATGTTTTATGCCACTTTCCATGATTATTTAGTCATGTAAAACTAGTTGAAAGATTAAACGTTCCCTCATACAGATGTTTCAAGCCACTTTCAACGATTATTTAGTCATGTTACACTAGTTGAAAGATGAAACGATCCCTCATACAGATGTTTCAAGCCACTTTTCACGATTATTTAGTCATGTAACACTAGTTGAAAGATTAAACGATCCCTCATACATATTTGTTATGCCACTTTCCACGATTATTTAGTCATGTAACACTAGTTCAATGATTAAAGGATCCCTCATACAGATGTTTTATGCCACTTTCTACGATTATTTAGTCATGTAACACTAGTTCAAAGATTAAACTTTCCTTTATGCAGATGTTTTATGATATTTACCACGATTATTTAGTCATGTAACACTAGTTCAAAGATTAAACTTTCCTTCATGCAGATGTTTTATGATATTTTACACGATTATTTAGTCATGTAACACTAGTTCAAAGAGTTCAAAGATTAAACTTTCCCTCATACAGATGTTTCATGCCACTTTCCACGATGATTTAGTCATGTTACACTAGTTCAAAGATTAAACGATCCCGCATGCAGGTGTTTTATTCCACTTTCCACGAGTATTTAGTCATATAACACTTGTTAAAAGATTAAACTTTCCCTCATACAGATGTTTTTTGATATTTTCCACGATTATTTAGACATGTAACACTAGTTCAAAGATTAAACTTTCCCTCATACGTATGTTTTATGCCACTTTCCATGATTATTTAGTCATTTAACACTAGTTCAAAGATTAAACTTTCCTTCATGCAGATGTTTTATGATATTTTCCACGATTATTTAGTCATGTAACACTAGTTCAAATATTAAACTGTCCCTCATACAGATGTTTTATGCCACTTTCCACGATTATTTAGTCATGTAACACTAGTTCAAAGATTAAATTTTTCCTCATACAGATGTTTTATGCCACTTTCCACGATTATTTAGTCATGTAACACTAGTTCAAAGATTATGCTTTCCCTCATTCAGATGTTTTATGCCACTTTCCACGATTATTTAGTCATGTAACACTAGTTCAAAGATTATACTTTCCCTCATTCAGATGTGTTATGGCACTTTCCACGATTTTTTAGTCATGTAACACTAGTACAAAGATTAAACTTTCCCTCATACAGATGTTTCAATATATTTTCCACGATTATTTAGTCATGTAACACTAGGTCAAAGATTAAACGATCCATCAAACATATGTTTTATGCCACTTACCACGATTATTTAGTCATGTTACACTAATTCAAAGATTAAACTTTCCCTTATTCAGATGTTTTATGCCACTTACCACGATTATTTAGTCATGTTACACTAGTTCAAAGATTAAACTTTCCCTCATACATATGTTTTATGAGATTTCCACGATTATTTAGTCATGTAATACTAGTTCAAAGATTAAACGTTCCCTCATACAGATGTTTTATGCCACTTTCCACGATTATTTAGTCATATAACACTAGTTCAAAGATTAAACATTCCCTCATACAGATGTTTTATGCCACTTTCCACGATTATTTAGTCATGTAACACTAGTTCAAAGATTAAACTTTCCCTCATACAGATGTTTTATGCCACTTTCCACGATTATTTAGTCATGTAACACTAGTTCAAAGATTAGACGTTCCCTCATGCATATTTTTTATAACACTTTCCACGATAATTTAGTCAAGTAAAACTTTCATTCATAGACTAGAGGGTCATTTTCATTTCCCGCATACACGAAGGGAATTAAAGTGGTAACATTTAAGTTATTTTATGACTGATTGGACAAAGGGTTCTGTCCTTCAGCTGTATGTGTGAAATTCAAAATAGTTATATATGTTCCACATACAGATGTTTTATACCATTTCAACAATAATTTAGCCATATGACAGGATGGTTAGTTGAAATGGACGTTGCCTTGTCGTGAGAACCATAGGAACAATATTAATTAAACCTTTGCATCATACAGACACCTGCTTACGATCTGTGAAATGAATTACCGCAAAAGGAGTAGTGGCTCATATTGAGCAGTCTGGGATTCGGGGTTTGATCCTGTGTCGAGGCGGATTTGATGGAGCGCCCTTGGGCCAGACACAGTTCTTTGCCTGGTCCTGGTTTGTTTACCCAGCACTTGTGAATAAGTGAACTGGTGCCGTGATATGACTGTAATACTGTTGAAAGTAACATCCCAATAAAACAAACCAGACACCCTTCGAATATACAATGAGTATTGACTGCTTTTGCTCCAATGTTTTCAACTCTATTCCAAGATTAAACTTTCATTTATAGAGGTTTATTTAGACCCTAACCCTCCCTTTCCCTCATACAGACAAATCCTGAGGGCTCTGAAGCGGACGACCATTATGGACTTGGAACCGGGTGACCCGGGTTTGATCCTCAGTCACGTCCGTCAAGTGAAGTAAGCACAGTTCATGAATAATACTCAAATAATGTTTAAAACAACCCAACACACCGACAGAAGAAACAAAACTACTTTTATAAGAATGATGAACCAATGCTGCTCTTGCCATACTGTTTTCAACTCTATTGATAAGTTCATTTATACATATGTCAGCATTAAGGGAAAGCAAGGGGATACATTTAAGTTCTTTCATGCCTGATCGGACAAAAGGTTCTGCCCTTCAGCCGTGTGAAATACCAGCGATATCACTGTTATACCTGTCCCACGTAGCCGTGTGAAATATCAGCGAAATCACTGTTATACCTGTCCCACATACAGATGTATTATGCCACTCTTAACAATGATGTGTTGCCTTGTAGTGTAAACCTACTGACCCATGTTTATAACTCTCTTGTAGTGTGAACCTTCTGAACCATGTTAATAACTCTCTTGTAGTGTGAACCTACTGACTCATGTTAATAACTCTCTTGTAGTGTGAACCTACTGACCCATGTTAATAACTCTCTTGTTGTGTGAACCTACTGACCCATGTTAATAACTATCTTGTAGTGTGAACTTACTGACCCATGTTGATAACTCTCTTGTTGTGTGAACCTACTGATCCATGTTAATAACTTTCTTG